>JAVJIF010016272.1:0-83693 GCA_038442645.1 Agave tequilana
ATCTTCCGCCACTGTTGCTCCCACACAGTCTCTTCCTCCTCATACAAAATACACACAAACTATGTATATACAAAAAACACATACACATTCACATTCATAAAAATCATGCAACAATCAAAATCAGTATTTGTCGTGAGCTTACTCAATTATCGGATAATTTTCAAGAGTTCTTATGATACTATTCATTCACATACATGTCAATATATTACACACAATCATATTCATGTATTTTTAAATTCATATATATCATGAAGTTCAATTTAATTAAAAAAAGTATCAATATATAATCACGTGCTCAGTGAACAAGTTATAATCATCGTTTCCGATATCCGATTCGACTTAATATTCATATATTAATTTTCGATTAGGGTTCATAATGCATCCACATTAATTTCACAACTTCACTATACATTATAGTTTGTAAAACAATCATCATACATACACATGTATAAATAAATCAAGTTGTATACTAGGTTACAATATTACCCATTTTATAATTATTACACTTGATTACGGTTACACGTTATGTTCTTAACATTATCTTAATTAAGGTTCACAATTACTCATGTATGTTCTAGTCATAACTTAGTTAAATTCTAATCTCATTTCACATGAGTTTCATTTATGGAACATTCATGAGCATATTATATATGTGTGAACGGTTGATATGTAGTATATATATAGAGATAGACCTGTGTCATTCTGGAAGGATTCGAGGCTGAATCCTCCCCACTCAAAGACAACCCTACGACATCCGAGTGCAAGATCCATCCCGTTGAAGTTGATCAACATTATTTCAAGCAACTAAAAATAAAAAAAATCATGTATTTTGAATACCTTTTGCTCATCCATCAAGTAGGCGCAAAATGGACGGTCGAAAATAACATATTACTTAGATCTACGTCTTTGACATACAAATTCTCAATCTGACCATTCATCATGATCTAAACACTTAAAACCCCTCACACAGACCAATTTTTGTTAGATTTCAAATATTCTACATCGTTAAATGAACCAACCACTATTTCGGTCATCCTACTTGATGGATGGAAAAAAGTATTCAAATATATGATTTTTTATTTTTAGTTACTTGAAATAATATAAATCAACTTCAACGGAATGGATCTTCTATTCAAATGTCGTAGGGTTGTATTTGAGTGGGAAGGATTCGGTGTCGAGTTCTTCCGGAATGCCACAAGTATGTATGTAGACGATCTTGAATATTTTTTGTCCATCCATCAAGCGGCGCAAAAATGGACAGTTGAAAGTAGTGAGTCTGCTAGATCTATGTTTTAGACATACAAATTCTCGATCGAGCCATTTGATCATGATCTAAACATTTAAAAACCCTATAAATCAGTTTTGTTAGGTTTCAAATGTTCTACACATTTAAACTAATCAACTTACTATTTAGGCTGTCCATTTTTTTTTCCTATTTAATGCATGTGCAAAAATATTTAAAAACTTAATTTTTTATTATAGATACTTGAAATAATATAAATCAGCTTCAATAGAATGGATCTTGTATTCGGATGTCGTAGGGTGTATTTGAGGGAAGGATTCGACCTCGAATCCTTCCGGAATGACACGATCACACAAGTCTCTCTCTCTCTCTCTCTATTATTATATATATATATATATATATATATATATATATATCTATATATATATATATATATATATAAAAGAGGTTATGTCCTTCCAAAAGAATTTGAATCCGAATCCTTCCCACTCAATACAACCCTTCGACATTTGAATATAAGATCCATTCCGTGATCCATATTATTTTAAGTATTTATAAACCAAAAATTAAGTGTCTTGAACACTTTTTGCCCATGCATCAAGTAGGGAGAAAACAGAAGGCCTAACTAGTGAGTTAGTCAGTTCAACGGTGTAGAACATTTGAAACTTAATAAAATTGATTTGTAAGGGTTTTTAAATGTTTAGATCATAATTAAATGGTCGGATCGAGAATTTGTATGCCTAAAGACATAGGTTTACCAACTCAACTTCTTACTGTTGATACTAGATCAAGTTTAGCTAAACATGTATATGTGGTTTGTGTTTTGAATTCTTTTTTAATATTATTGTAATCATGTATTTGATCGATGTACAGCTGAGTATATTTTGAGGGTTATGCTTCCAAAACCACAGCTATATAGGCCTTCTAGAAGAAAAACATATACAAAAGTAGAAGAAAAAAGAAATATTAACATATTCTATTCATTATCTTAAAGTAATGCTCGATGATTGATTAATGGGCGGCATGTATATCCGCCCTCGCGTGTGATCCAACTGTAAGATTCAGATGAATACATAACCGCTCAAGTCTAGTCAAAAGCAGAGTTGCCCAAGATCATTTCCGTTTGGTTGTCGTAACTGGCCGTAATTCGTTGTTGTAATTGGTAAAGTCTTTTACAATTGTAAATGAGTTACATGTATGTAAATTTTACGGTATTTGGTTGGTAATATAAAATTGTAAAGTGGGAAAGTGTATTGTATTGTGCGGTGTTTGGTTGTCGTAATGTATAAGTCGTAAAGTGAAAAAGTTGACCACAAAATTAACTATTTGTGATTTTAAAAGTTTTAATACTGCAAATAAATATTAAAAAAGTTAAATATTAAAAAAATTTAATATTAATATAAAAAATAATACAAATTGTATGAACACAAAATTAATTGTAACTGGGCTGTAAGTGAGCGGTAACTGGGGTTGCAAGTGAGTTGTTAGTTGAGTTACGTAAGTCTTTTACGAATTACGGTCCAAACAAACGCTGTAGTTGTAACTGGGTAGTAAGTCATTACGAATTACGGGAGTTTACGCGAAACAAACGGCCCATGTCTAGCTTACGTGGCATTATTTGTTCGAATCAACTCAACAATCTCAACAATTCCCCTCGAACAAAGGCTCTTCCTGTGAGCTCAACTATGTTCATCAAATGTTCCATCGAGCCCAACTTGCTTTACCTGAATTTCGAGGCATGATTCTGATATCAATTGTAAGGATTGGAGCATCATCCTCAAATACTAGTCTTTTAAGTGAAGTAGTCCAAATTTTTATATATTCAAAAATCTTCCAATGTCCAGCCGATGTGAGACTTGCTCGAATCCAGCTCAAAACACAAAAGGAATAGTTCGCAAGTGTTTGCGGTTGGATTCTTCACTAAAATCAAGCAATATTGTAATAATGTTTCTCGTTGACACAAGCTAATAGTATTCAACTACAGCCGGCCTCCGATTTGTGATCATGTCGTTGGCTCAATTCCTTGTGATTTCTTGGCGTGGCATGCTACGAACGAGTCATGACGTTGATGTTGCTTTCCTTGCGTTTCTTCGAACTGAAAACGTTTCAGTTTTTAAGAGAGTTCAGTACTGCCCTGATCTCTTCAACAAACAGACGCTTCACCATCCTAACTGTTTGCTTCGTGTTCCTTCTCTCCTTTTCTCTCTTGTCATGCAAAATCACAACGGTTTCCACCTGGCACCGTCTTGTCGCCGCTGTCGCCCTTTCTCCCGGCAAGCACTCGATCCGCCTGTTCCCGCCCGACACCGACACCGACTGATCACGTGGTTTCCGCGCACCGACTTGGTGCGTCTGTTTTCTTGATGAGGTCTGCCGGCCCGGGGCGGAACCAAAAGTTGGCTGAGTCGGACTACAGCTCGTCTCACTTTTTCATATATTGTCTAAGACTTCATTCACTTTTTCATGTCTTATTTTATACTCTTTTTATTTTTTTTAACAAATTCATATATTACACGAGATATGTTATAAAAGATTGCAACTCACTCCAAAATTTATTTCTGACTCCGCCTTGCTGCAAGCCTTGATGGCTTACCCCTTGTCATGCTTGTGTGTAGTCTCCTTGTTGCAGTGTTCACAGGTTTCGTCGGGAAACGCATGTATGCAAATATATAATAAAAAGAATCCCCGTCTGAATTCCTTGGTTTTATGTGTGTTTCTACTTTCAAGTGTTTGTTCACTGTTGTACTACTTTGTCAGGGCCTTGCCCTCTTACAAAGTAATGTTATTACATTTTATAATAGTTCTGTGACTTTCAAATCTATAGCTTTTAAATTCTACTTAACTCGAGAATATAAAGTGTGGGATTGATTTACTCATTCTGAATTATGTGCAAAATCTTAAGTGTCATAAAGCCTTGAGTTGCATTGAAGTTAGAATTGCATACCTTAAAGATTTCGTGTATTGTACGTTAAATCAAGGTGAGAAAAAAACAACTATAAGCATTCAGCGCTTCTTGTTACGGGACATAAATTATTTGTTAAGAAAATGTTTATATTTGGCGTTGAGAGAGAGAGGAGAGAGAAGAGAGAGAGAGAGAGAGAGAGAGAGTCCACCTAAAATCTATTTGAAATCATAAAAGATAAGGAATGTGGAATAAAAATTAGCAACAAGCTGCAATCATAAAAAAAGGCTATTCTGGCCTACCTCCACAATGCAAAAAAACAAAAAATTTCCACCATAATGAACAAGAAAAGAACACCATACAACATTCTCTCAAGCTTACAACAAACTTGAAGATTAAAAAAGTAAAATGAAGTCAGTGAAATTTGGCTCACTAATAAAGAGATGAGAGTGAGTGCGGAGGGGTCTCAGGTTCAAATCTAGCAGCGGCATAATGTCAAAAAAAAAAAAAAAAAATTATAAAATGAGAAAAATACAAAGTTACTTCACTAGCTCTAAACAAAATAATCCACTTGTAAAAAGCTCCTCTGAAACAAATTAGAGGAACTAGGTCACCAAGATCACCACGGTGGGTGTGAAAGATTTGAATAAATCAATCAAAATAAGCACTTCTGAGAACTCAGTAGGTGCTCCGCTTTTCATTTTTCTCTCTCAAAGACTGCTTTTTGGAATAATAAATGAATAATAAGACAAAAAATGAGACTCACTCTTTAATTGCACCCGTAATTATTTTACACCTAGTAAAATCACGGCGTCACAAATAATGCATGGTTATGATGACTTGAATTCTCCTCTAATTTTAACACAGATGAGAGGATATTAAGCACTTAAATTCCAACTTAGTTTAAGTCTCAACCCAATCATATGGAATGAAACAACTGATCAACTTGATTTTTTCTTTATGCTGATCAATTAACTTCTTTTTTCTTTTTTTTAGACATAGATCGTAGTCGGACTTGAATTTGAAACTCTCACAAATCACTTCACTCTTTTAGCAGTAATATAAGTCAACTTAAGTGATCATTTCTTTGAACCAAATTATAAGATACTCAAACAGCATTGAGACGGGCACTAAACAAATATGAGTATAGTCCGCCAGCAATTAGATGAGAACCAACATAAAATTCAAAGGCAAAAAATATCACCACATATATCATCTCTCCACTCTCTCTTCGGTTCTTGTGATTTTTCATAGCTTTGTGGTCAATACTTCATGTATTATTAAACGTACTGTACAAATTTAACGAATTTTATATGAATACACATTCTTTTTTCAATAATTTACTCATTGTCATTTATACAAATGAATAATAGTCATACTTAGAAAGAAATAGAGAGATAAATGCTCTTAAGACTTGAATAAGATTTATTTTCAAGTAAAATCTATAGATATAGTAAAAACTCAAAGCTCCTATTTCATTATAAAATTTCTTTTCAGTGAATCTAGATATTTATTTGATTATATTATCGAAAAATTAGTTATAATATTATGAATCTTACTGAATTCTTTGATATATACACTGAATTTTAGTTTCGTACTTTCAATTCATTTGCAAATAATACTCGTACATATACGTATCCAAATATTTTATGATCTCGCTTTGGTTGCCGGTTTTTATTTGTCTATAAAATGTTGAATTGTATCATACACATACATGTTCCGTACGTATTTTACCCTATGCCGAAGGACTAAGAGAGTTTCATGCTCATAACCTTTGACTAGAGAAATTATTCAGTGTCCCGAGTGCAATGCATTTTTTTATTTCCTTTTAGTGATACAGATATTTGACCTCGACAATCGTATTAGTGTAATAAAATCCAGGTACGGATCGAATTCACATTTTAGTCATATACTAGTGAACATTACTAAACTGTGAACTATGATAAATCCGAGTGTACCAGTTTGCAGCATCCTTGGATAACAGCAGGCTGAAGATCTTCCACAAACGCAGATATCGCTTACCTTGAGCAGCAGAAACCAACCTATGCCCAACCTTGGTGCTTTCCTGCGACGGGACCAAGCTCGCGCCCACCTCAATCGAAGCCCAAGTCTCGCCCTCCGGAACCGTGACCCGTCGGCTACCGGTGTCACTGTCGGCACCGCCGAGTACGTCATAACCGTCAGCCTCGGCACCCCGAGCAAATCGTTCTCCGTGACCTTCGATACTAGCTCCGATGTGTCCTGGATCCAGTGCCAGCCACGCGTTGTTCACTGCAACCCCCAAGAGGATCCCCTCTTCAACCCTTCGCGATCATCGGCATACTCCAATATATCCTGCGACTCCCCCGACTGCGCTCTCGTTGGCACGGACTGTGACTCCTCCACATGCCTCTACTCTGTCCGGTACGGAGACTGCTCAGCCACGGCCGGCTTCTTTGCCACGGAGATGCTGACTCCCTCCGATGTTCTCACCGACTTTGAGTTCGGGTGCAGTGAGATACCATCGGATCCTTCCGCGGTGTTGCTGGGCTCGTCGGTATCGGCCGTGGCAAGGTTCTGCAGCTGATATCCAGTTCCATCCATTAACCACACTGCTTAGTTGTAAACATTGTTTGAGAGCATCACAAGCAGCTCAAAGGCACGGCAGAGTCTTCTCATCTACGGCCTCTCGCCGTCTCAGAATTCCACCGGATATGCTGAACTGCGGGACGAATTCCAGAAACAAATGTCGAAATATACACTGGCACCGCCGGCGGGGTTATTTGACACTTGCTGTACTTTTGCCGGCCAGAGTTCAATGGAGGTGCCAGGGATTGCCCTGATGTTAGTTGGGGGCGTGACCCTAGATGTCGATAGCTCTGGAATACACTATTCGCACTCACCGATGTTGAGGCATGCTTGGCATTCACCGGAAACACAGTGATCCGGCCGCGGTGAGCACCATCGACAACATGCAGCAGGTGACATACAACGTGGTGTATGATGTGGGGAAGGCGGGTCTCGGTTTTGGCCCTCAAGGATGCAGCTAGAGCAGAGTAGCTGCACTACTACTCAATAAAGCTGGGGAGACAGTGTTAGAAACTTCTCAAAGAGCTGTTTCTGTGAGGTCATAGTTCAATGACATCTTCAGAATGACAGAATTTCAGTAGAGCTTCTGACTAAATTGGACTAGGGGAAAAAGTAACCACACAGACATGCAACTCGGTTCATCCAGATCGTGCATTATGGCCAAAGACATGGCCTGTTCAAGATATATGAGATTTCCAATTCACAGTACAACTGATAACAGCAACCCTATTCAGAGGTAAATTACTCCAACATCCATAAGCCAAACAAGAAGATAATGACTACACCTCAGCCACAACCAGCACAAACTCGGGGGATCCAGGTAACCAAGGTACACTTTATCTCAAACAAATGACATAATGATCAAGAGAACATTCTCGTGTATTGTAAAAGCAAATAAGCCTCCAGGCTCCATCTAGATGGCTATACGCCTGTATCACACTGCAAAATCCTCACCAGAATATATCAAAAGATAGCAATAGACGAGGTACTGAGGAAACAGAAACAGGAGGTTAAGAATTGCAGTTATAATACTTCGGCTATCAGACCATACTAGGTCAAAAAACAAAAACATTATAGTTATCCAACAGAGCTAACAAAATGGCCAGAGGCCAGCAGAATACAGAAAAAGCACTAGATGTTCACCAAAACCGGCCATGTTAACAAAAGATACCAGGAAAGAGAAATGCAGACTAAAGATACCGGGAAAGAGAAATGCGGACTTCATTCACTTAGTCCACCTCCTCCATCTTGCTGCCCTCAGCATCAGCATCCTCAAGGGGAGGCATGTCAGTATCAGCATCAGCAGAAGTTTCATCCTCATCAATGCTCAAACCCAGCTTGAGCATCCTATGGATCCTGTTGCCAAAGGTGTTGGGGTCGTCAAGGCTGAAGCCAGAGGTCAGAAGAGAAGTCTCAAACAGCAGCAGCACAAGGTCCTTGACTGACTTGTCATTCTTGTCGGCCTCTGCTCTCTTCCTCAGCTCCTCCATGATGGCATTCTCAGGGTTGATCTCCATGGTCTTCTTGCTCGACATGTAGCCAGCCATGCTCGAGTCCCTTAATGCCTGGGCCTTCATGATACGCTCCATGTTGGCAGTCCAGCCATACTCACCAGTGACCAAGCAGCAGGGGAGTCCACCACACGGTCAGACACGACAACCTTCTCCACCCTGTCACCAAGTACCTCCTTGATGACCTTGCAGAGCCCCTCAAACTTCTCCTTTAGTTCTTCCTTCTTTTTTCTTCTCATCCTCACCCTCATCTAGCTTTAATCCCTCCTTGGTTGCAGATACTAACTTCTTCCCTCAAATTCCTTCAACTGGCCGACAGCATACTCATCAATTGCATCAACCATGTAAAGAACCTCATAGCCCTTCTTCTTCAGCTTCTCAAGGAAGGGGGAGTTCTCTACGGCCTTCTTGCTCTCGCCAGTGATGTAGTATATGTCGCTCTGGCCCTCCTTCATCCTTGTCACGTAGTCCTTCAGACTGGTCAATTCATCACCACTCTTGGTGGAGTGGTACCTGAGGAGCTCAGCCAGCTTGGACTTGTTCTGTGAGTCCTCATGGATGCCGAGTTTGAGGTTCTTGGAGAATGCCTCGTAGAACTTGTTGTAGTCTTCCTTGTTCTCAGCAATCTCAAAGAAAAGCTCAATGCACTTCTTGACAAGGTTCTTGCGGATGACCTTGAGGATCTTGTTCTGCTGCAGCATCTCCCTGGAGATGTTCAGGGGAGGTCTCAGAGTCTACAATACCCTTAACAAAGCTCAAGTACTCAGGAATCAGCTCCTCACAGTTGTCCATGATGAAGACACGGCGGACATAGAGCTTGATGTTGTTAGGCTTCTTCTTTGTGTCAAAGAGGTCAAACGGAGCCCTCTTGGGAATAAAGAGAACAGCCTTGAACTCAAGCTGACCCTCCACAGAGAAGTGTTTCACAGCAAGGTGCTCCTCCCAGTCATTAGTGAGGCTCTTGTAGAAGGCAGCATACTCCTCCTTGGTGATCTCTTCAGGCTTCCTCATCCAGATTGGCTTTTGCTTGTTGACCAGAGCCCACTCGTGAGAAACCTCCTTGATCTTCTTCTTTTTCTTCTCTTTCTCTTCTTTTTCTTCATCAACATCTTCCACCTTACCTTCCTCATCCTTCTTCTCTTCCTCCTCATCCTCATCATCTGAGATTTCTTTCTCAGTGGTCTTCTCTGTCCACAGAGATATTGGTAGCTAATGAACTCAGAGTGCTTCTTGATCAGATCCTTGAGGCGGCGCTCCTCGAGATATTCCAACTGAGGACAACCAAACCATAAATTGTAAGATCAAAAACAAAAGTATAACAGCAAGCGTAAACAACTTTGTATGTTGTGTTAGAAAGGATTATAAGAAAGGATGGAGCGGGCGGAAAAATATGTCAATTTAAACATTCTGCAGAACACTTCTTGATGAAGTGGGCGGAAAAGAATATTAAAAATGTAGTAGTGTGACTAGTGTCAAAGTAACTAATACTTGCATCAACTAAATGTAGAAGTGTACATCTTCAACAATACATCAACTCGCCTATGAGTCTATGACAACCTTAAAATTTCATACTACTTGTCAAGTTATCCTTATTCATGTCCACAAGGGATAGAAAAGAATTATAAAAAAAAACATCAGAACTCCTAGAACTTCCAAAGAGCAATTCAAAATTATTCTAATCCAAACTGATCTAAAAAGGACATTTCTACAGCTGGGACAATTGTTGATCAAACAGACAAAAATCTCAGAAAAGTTCCATTTAGCCTAGTCTAATCTAAGTTGAATTTTTAAGTCTTCAACATTTTATTTCACCTAACTGGCAGACAAAGAGCCTCTTTTCTTTGATTAACAACTTATAAACATGAAAATTAAATTCATTGTTAGAAATTACCGTTCTCCTATGCCACAAACATTAAATAACCGTGAGTTAGAATTAGAAAAAAAAATCACACATTAAGCAAAACGTACATAACTTTAGAAGTTTCTTTCTCCATGTACCATTATAAACAGTCAGCATAAACTAATAACATGAGAGAGAAATAAAAAAAAACAGCATAAAGTATCTGAATAACGAAATCACCATTCGAGCATGAAATAAGACGATTTATAGAAGATAACATGGGATAAATTCATACCTGATCCTCCTTCAGAAAAGAGTGATCTTGGTTCCCCTTCCTAGGCTTTCCCGGAGTCCCTGGTAACAGTAAAAGACCCTCCAGCCTGAGACTCCCAAATGTATTGCTCATCATCGTTATGCTTAGTAACGACGACCACTCTCTCAGCCACGAGGTAAGCTGAATAAAACCCAACACCAAACTGACCAATCATGCTGACATCAGCCCCAGCAGCCAATGCCTCCATGAACTCCTTGGTTCCGACCTAGCAATGGTACCAAGATTGTTGACCAGATCAGATTTGGTCATCCCAATTCCACTGTCAATAATGGTGAGTGTGTTGGTGGCCTTATCGGCACAATGTGGATGAAGAGCTCGGGCTGGGCATCCAGCTTGCTCTTGTCTGTAAGGCTCTCAAATCGGATCTTGTCTAATGCCTGTTAACAAAACCAGTCAAGTTAAAAATTAAGCATCTCAAAGTCTTTCAAATGAACTTTCTTCAACAGTACAAGCTACTTGTAAGAAGATAAGCAGAAAAAATAAGCACCATTACGCAATCAATTAATATAGTCTACCCAAAGTGCAAGCTAATTATATTTAAAGGACTGTTTGCTAAGCTATATAAGCACCCTTACAGAGTAAGGTAGATAGACATCATTTCAACAGGCACAAGACAATATATGAATTTGATAACATAATAATTGTAGCAACTGGCTGCAGGAATATGCTTCGCCATAAGAAGAATAATTTTGAGGCTGATGTGAAAAAAAAAAAACATGAAATATTTACAAATACTTTCGCAAATGGGAAATGTAAGTCTCTTTTAACTTTTTTTCCCTCTTTTATTTTCATGTTTTCTAGCTTGGAAATTACATAATTTTACTTTAGGTAATATTTACAAATACTTTCGCAAATGGGAAATGTAAGTCTCTTTAACTTTTTTTCCCTCTTTTATTTTCATGTTTTCTAGCTTGGAAATTACATAATTTTACTTTAGGTAATATTCTTATTAGAAATATTCTTATTAGAAGGAGAACATATTAGTCATATGCATAGCACACTTAATACTCAAAAGTTCAAAATTTGCAAGATTAAACGGATGACTAAAATAGCACCAGAAGATGGCATATATCATGGATAATCAACAATAAGCAGCAGAAATCACGTAAAATCCACAGTGCTATTTCCCAATAACTCATATATTGCATACGCTCAAGAAATGCACAAATCATGAAAATTCAACAAATAAATGGCATAAATCATGAATATACCTACAATAAATGGCATAGATCATGAATAATCTACAAGTAATAATTTAAAAATGACCCGCAAAATTCATACAACTCAATTAATAGCACAAATCATGAAAAACTACAGGTAATTTCCAGGCCAGTCCTACAAGTTACTTCACAGATCTAGATCAACAGAGAGAGGGGGGGGTGTTAGTGTTTTGGTACTCACATCAGATGAATTGCTGATGATCTCACGGAGAAAGATCTCCTTGTTGGAGTAGAAAGTGTTGATGATCAGACTCAGCAGCTGGTTGATCTCGGCCTGGAAGGCGAACGTCTCGGTCTCGGCTGCCATTGATCGGAGTAAGAAGACAGGGTGAGAGCTAGAGCTTGAGGAGAGAGACGACTCAGAGAGACCTAGGGCTTAGAGAGACGCAATGTTATATAGAAAGGGGAGGCTCGCTTCTAGAGAGTTCTTAGGACTGAAATCGGGGGGGGGGGGGGGGGGGGGGGGGGTGGGGGGTGGAACGCGGGACATGATTGTTGACAAAAAAGAACTTTCGGTCCCATGGACCGAGTCTTACTGGTTGGATCTAGGGGCAAGCAGTCGGCTCGGTTCGGCTTTTGTTAGTTTTTATTCGAATCGGACCAATTAGATTTAGGAATCTAACGAACCAATTCATTTTTTCTATTTTTTTCGATTAGGGTCGTATAATTTCCCTATTTCCTACAATATTTTAATTACAATTATGTTATCACTCTCTAGTATTCTAATTCCAAATATCTAATACCCAAATTAGAAATAAGAAAAAGATCTTAGCCTCAATGTGAATTAAAATTTTCATGTTCTAAAACTTTTACGCTGTATTTGACCTCTTATTACCAAAACTCACATAATTATTACTAACTTCTAACGACAAGAATGCAAAAGAAAGAACTATACTAATATAAATATTATTCTCAATTGTGATTATGTACTTAACATAGTTTTCACATGTTCAACATAAAAAAAAAGATGGTATTGTTAGAAATAATAAGATAAGATTCCACCAGTTTTTTCATAAACCATATGATTAGTTGAGTGGTGATATATAGAAGTGAGAGCTTCAGTTCTATTCGTTTCAGCACCCAAAGCTGAAACCCGACCGAATTAGAGCAGTTTGGTTCAGCTCGGGTTCGGGTTTCGGTCAGTTATTTCGGTTTTACCTGAACTCTGCCCACCCCAAATTTGATCGAGCTTGGTGTGTGGTGCGCATTTTGATCCGGGCCTGGATAGAATGAGAGTACTTGGCCAAAAGGCTCAGGCTCGAACATACTCGAACATAGCCCCCCAAACAAGGACTCATCATAGTTGGGAGAAAAACTCGCGTAAAGAAGAATGAAATGTATGGTACCAAATGAACATTCCTGAACTGCAACGATTTCTTCTACGAAACTATCGTAAATGAATCTTCATGAACCATTTGTCGAGCCTCAGTACGTCGCATATAAAGTCAAATTGTTGTGCAATACGCCTTTTTAGTTCACCCTGCAAATTTAGTTTGAAAAATCTCCACGTCCACCGCGAATGAAAAGATTCAGACCCGTGATTTTCCACATGGAAGGAAGTGCATCACCGCTTGACAATGCTCGGTTTGACAATAAGGATTGGGTTTAATAGATGGGCAAGGATTTGATGTTAACCTGCTCCATAATACGCAGGGCTATTATGTGGGCTATTTGTTTCGATGTACATGTAGATTTTTTTTTTTTTTTAAATACTGCTTATAGCTCATTTTTTTAACCTGACACCTCCCATTTCCAACACAAATCTCTTACCACTAAGTCAAGTCTCACTGGCTAATGTGCTTGTAGCTTTTTATTCACATATTTAGAATACGAGGTTATGTGTTTAGTTTTACAACTTATAGTTATAGTTCCAATTATAAGAAATAAAAAAATATTATCTGATTTAATGCAAAATGAACTACAAATAGTCTGTCCAACTAAATAATTGATAAATATTAACGTGTATTGCTGATTTCAACTAGCTTCGTGAGAGGTAAAATGAAGATAAATCCTAGTATTTCACTATTTTATATTTTTAGAAATTATGTTGAGTATTTTAGAGTTGGAGACATTTTTGTTATCACTTTATGATTAGCCTAAATTAACTATATATTATTCAATAAAATTAATCTATTTTATTTTATTACTATTACTTTTATTTTAAATAATTGTGTATGTTATAGGCTATGTTTTTCTATTGACTCACGAATTAACTCTACCGAGTTGACAACCCACTTGAAGCCGTAGAAATCCAAGTGGGTTGAGTTTTTCGAGATTTCAAATGGGTCAGAGAGAAAGTAGTAGAATGGGTTACGTTGATCGTTTATCAGGTTAACCCGGTCCATATCACAATGGTTAATTATAAAAGAAAACTCATTTAGAGCGGCCCGATGTGCACACAATGAGAGTCAAACTCAAGATTGATTATTTTGGTGGGTGATGTCTTGAATGTTTCACTTTCTTGATTTAGGTTGTGTAAATTGCTCCAGTGTGGATATTTGATCCCATAAAAGTGATAAGTAGCCCCATTAGATTAGTACACCAACAAAAATGATAAGTAGCCTCATTTTTCTTTTTCTTTTTCTCTAAAAAAACCCTTACCCCCTCATCTTCATCCTGCGCGGCCCCTCCTTTGATGCCCCCGTCGTCCTCTCCACCTCAACCCCTCCCCCACCGTTCTCCTCCCTCCTTCGCCACCACCCCTTCGCCCTCCTCTCCACCTCAACCCCTCTCCCGACCTCTACTCTTTAAGTACAGTATCATAGTTTTTAATTATCAAAGAGGTGAAATCTCAGTAACTCTGTATATTTTCAAAATGATGATAAAAAAGGAGTGCAGCCACTACCTTCGCCTTATTAATTTCTTAAGAATGATACAGCGAATTTCGTGCAATTTAGAGATGAGATTTTTCTCACTAGATGTTTGACTGCTTTAATGAATTTAAATCTTTGAAGAAAAGGAAGAAGAGGGAAATAGGAAAAAAAAGAAGGGACCTTGAGGTGTTCTCAAGCGCCGGTGATGGTGAGAGGACCATGCTTCTTGACGACATTGAAGATTGCGCAGGTGATGGTCTACCTCTGCTCTTGCGGCGTTCTCGGTTGGTGGAGACGGGCTGGGGCAGGGGGAGGCCCGCCCTACTCACCACTCGAGAGAGCGGGACGAAGAGGGGCGGAGGAGGGCAGGTTGGGGTAGTGGGGAGGCCCGCCGGCGAGGGCAGAGCGACGAAGTCGGGCGAACAAGGAGAGGGGAAGGAACGTGGGTAGGGGGCAGTTTGGACTTTTACTTAAGGGTAAACTTGTCCAAGAAAATAACGACAAACTTGTAAATTTTTTTGGGGCAACTTATTAATTGCATGGGTTCCTATAACCGCAGTCAATTGTTCCTGGCCAAATTAAACTATAACCTAAATTGAGTCGAGGCATTCATGTTTATTGAGTGAACTCAATTTGCGGTCCAACGTGTAAGTATTATGTATCCCAACCTCAAGGTGTTCGCAAATCTTTTATTTTGTGGAACATTCTAGATTTTTTAATTAATATCAAGTAAGAATTTGATTGTTTGCATTTGAAGAGAAAAATAATGTTATTATTGTCTGTATATTTCTCTCTTGAATCTCAATAAAATAAATCGTAGACTACCTTATTGCGCCCTCTGGGAGGAATACCAATACAACGACACGCCAATTGCCCGAGATCAATGTTCCAACGCCGAGTCAATCACAAATCAATATGAGACGAACACAAATACAAAGGAGAAAGCGAGAAACAAATGATTTAACGAGGTTCGATAACTTGCTTACATCCTCGGAGTATAAAAGAGAAGATCTTATTCAAACAACAGAGTTACAAGGGTTACAAGGGTGATCCGAAGATCCAACTAGAGAAACAACGCACTAGGCTAAAGAAATCTCACAAACAAACTCCCTAAGACTTTCTAACAAATCGATTCAACAATCACTATAATTTGGGGTACAGAGACCCTTCTTATATAGCCAGAGAAATAACCAATAGAAGAAAACTCAATTCAGATTGAAATTTGTTTCAAAATAGAAACCTGAAACCAACTCAGAATAGCTAGAACCTTACTTGCGGTCAACCGGGCGATCGACCATCTTCATGTAGCGATCGACTGCGCTTCATGTAGCATTTGACCAGGCAGTCAACCGCTAACCCAAATGGCTTGTGCAGTATGTGTAGTCTTCTCGAGTCGATCGATCAAGAGGGCGACCGACTGTAGTGTTCAACTTCTGGTCTTCTGAGCGGTCGATTGGACGGCCGACCACTGTTTCCTTCTTTTCCAAACGTGCTCGCTTGTGCACTTGCAGCCGACTGGGCGATCGACCGAGCTGCTCCTTCTCTGCTTTTCAACTAAATTTAAAAACTCTATTAATATTTTTTTACTTCTGATTTTCTCTCCCATAATTCTCAACCTCAGTGAAGATTTATCAAATATAAGTCGAACACAAAGAATCAACCAATTTTGACTCATCCAACCGGCTACACTATTATTCATGCCTACGTACCTGCTGCCCAAGGGATTAAACCATATGTAGTTCATCCAAACGAGCTCTACCGAGCTCAACCAACTAAAACCGATTCTACAGCAATGAACCCAACCAACTGAGTCATATGAACCTCATCATCTTGATCACCATGGAGAACAACTATCTTCAACTTGAGCTGATCTAGCCCACCAACTTGAGGTTCATGCCTCTTTACCCACTTTTGGGGGTTCAACTTGGTTCCCTCTACTGCAATCAAATCAACTTATTCGGTATCCAACACGGCTACACGATCTCCACCCAGTGTCACATCCGGTGAGATCCCAAATGATATCAAATTAATAGGAGATAATGGTAGCATTAATTTTCACCCGTTGCGATAAACCTTTGGTCTTCATCCTCTCCAGTTACTGAGAGAGTAGACTTCAATAATGAAGTCTCAGCAAATGTGATATATCTGCTCAACACAATCTTCTTTTTTCGGAGTCTCATAACATGGCCTTTCAAGTTTCTTTTGACTCCTAAAAGTACAAACTTCTTTGCTCGCGGATTCAGGTTGTCATCTTTGATACTGAAGTAGGTCGGACACTCAAATAACTGTAGCATACCATAGTTTTGAGCAGCTCTACCCGACCAAATATCCGACAGAGTTTTATCTCCTGTGCAGTTGACGACAAACAATTTATGAGATGGTTAGCATACAGCAATGCCTCAATTCAAAATGCTTTGTCTAATAATACATTAAACAACAAGTACTTAATCTTTTCCAGTAAGGAACAGTTCATCTCATTAGTCATCTCATGTTTTCCAACTGTGAAGTGAATACCAATATTGTTGTTCTGGCCAAATTGCAAAAATCGATCCTTGAATTCACCAGCATGATCAAATTGGAGCACCTTGATCGTCTCGCCTGTTTGTTTCTCCATCAATTTTTTCTACTGCACCAACATATATTGGACTTCAAACATTTGTCTCATAGGGTATATTCAATAACGCCTAGTAGTTAAATTATCAACAATAAAGATAAAGTACAGATGTCCTTCAAGCGATGCAGTCTTGATAGGTCCCCAAATATCAACGTGAACATAATCAAAGAGACCTTCCAAGCGGTGAGTAACAACGCCAAATTTCACATTTGTCTTATTGTTCAGAACACAACGTTCACCAAGTTTCAAATTGCAGGTCAACGCACTTTTCATTACTCCTTACTTCACCAAAACTTACAAAGAATCTAAACAACATGTCCGAGCCTCATCTGTCATAACCTGATAGAATTGCCTTCCAAATGTTCTGAAACTGCAAAATTTTCAGTAATTGTATTATCCTTCAAGTATTATAAGTTGTTGTGTCGAATGCCTTTAGAACTACCAACGAGCCACTAGACATATTGAGAACACCTTCTCAAGAGTCTCTCTCAGGCCCTTCACCTCTAAAGCTCCAATGAGATAAAGTTCTTCGTCAACTGAGAAACATATTTCACATCCTTCAACTCTTCTCACCATCCCATCAGACAACTTGATGTGAACTGTACCTATCCCTTCAATCTGGCATGTGTGCCAATATTCTAGTGATACTGTAACGCCCTGATCCAGCAAATCCGGGGCGCTACGGTGACGTACATACGCAGCTCAGAGAAAAATTTTATCACAAACCTCTACCTTCATTAGCTTAAGTTAAAAGTCTTGTCACGAGTCTCCACTTCCATTAACTCAAGAAAAAGTTTTATCACAAGTCTCAGTCTCTACCTCTACTATCTCAAGGTAAAAATGATAAGTTATTCTACATATAATACTCGTATAAACACCACTACTATATATGAAAGAAGGTTTTGCCATCTATTTATAGTAATGTAATATGATTACGAAAAACTAGATTATTATACTGATTATATTCATATAACATCATTACTATATATGAAAGGAGGCTCTGCCACCTATTTATAGTAAAGTGATGCGATTATGATAAGCTAATACTGTTTCTTATTATTATCTCTACTAACCTCTCAATTGATGCTTGTGTAAAATAAACCCCAAGCTGTCAATATTATATATTTTATTGTTTTACTATTTATATTTGTATAATCACTTATTGAAATATTTACCGAGTAGCGTAGTATGCAATATTTATTTCAATATTTATTATTGCATTAATTATGTCTGCAAAACACCCATCAAGTAGAGTGACATACCTATATTATAACTCATAAATATATATAGTACAGTACATTTATTTTACCATCTTCTTAATTAAAATATTTAATTATACTAAATTTAAATTGATTTTCTCTCTCCTCCAACGGCTATATGACGGCTATAAACGGCTAGTTTTTACTTTATAAATTGGTGAATTCTAAACCACATAACTCATTTCTCAATTTTCCTTCATTCTCAAATTTTTTGGTCATCTTCAAAAAAATTTCAATCAAAATTTTCGCAAGATGCTTAGTCTATTTTTTAAAGTTTATTACTGTCATCATCATCATCAATATTATTATCTTTTTTGCTGGAGATATGTCTCCAAGTGATTTTCATTTGAACATTTTACTTTTAATATTTTTTTCCCTTTTGTTTATCTATATTATGATTGAGGTGTAATTTTACTATTTTGTTCTAAAATTAAAAAATTGTGATTCTAATTACTTGTGTATTTTATTATACTATCACTAATGTCAAACTTTGCAAAACTTGAATTCATTCCACTTGATAACACGAGAATGAATTATATGTCTTGGGTTATTAATATAAAAATGCATCTCGAGTCAATGGGTCTCACTGAAACCATAAAAGAGACGAACTCTACGTTGTCGCAAGATAAAGGCAAAAGCGACGATCTTTTTTCGTAAACATCTTGATGAATGTTTAAAATGTGAATATCTCACAGTAAGAGACCCAAATGTCTTGTGGAAAAATCTTAAAGAAAGATTTGATCATCAAAAGAAAGTTGTGCTTCCTGTCACACGTGATGAATGGAATGCTTTGCGCTTTCAAGACTTCAAGAAAGTCAGTGATTATCACTCTGTAACGTTCAGAATAGTATCCCGATTAAAATTTTATGGGATGAATATCACAGATAAAGAAATGCTGGAGAAAACTTACTATACATTTCATGCATCTAATATAACACTACAACAACAATATCGGTTGCGTGATTTTAAGAAATTTTTAAACTAATTTCATCTCTTCTTGTGACAGAGAAGAACAATAAACTTTTGATAAAGAATCATCAGTCTCGTCCTACTGGTTCAGTAACATTTTCAGAAGCAAATGCTACATTTTCTAAAACTTATGGACGATGATATAATCATAGTCGTGGCCGTGGACGCGGTCGTGGCCGTAAACGCGGTCGAAGTGATTTTTACAACCCTTCACAAAACAACACGATCCATAAGAAGCATCATGTAGAAAAGCATGATAAAGAAAAAAATGTTTATGAAAGTTCTCTCTGAAATACTGAAGATTCCTGTTATAAATGTGCCTCCAAAAGGCACTGGTCTCTGGTGTGTCGAACATCAAGCGCCTTTGTGAGCTTTACAATGCATCCTTGAAAGGAAAGAAAAGGAAGTGAATTTCACTGAACATAACGATCCTATGGATGATTCAACTCATCTTGATGCTTCAGATTTTACTGATCTTTCAACCTATCGTGATTCTATAGATACAAATGATAATTACATATATGATTGTATTATCATATTTTGCTATTTGCAATTGTCAAAATTATATTTGAATGTAATATTTCATTTATAATAATATGTTTGAAATTTTATTCTTATCAAGTGGTTTATTTTGTATGAAGCTTCATATAGATTATACTAATGATGAAATCAAGATCAAAATTGGAGATATTTGCATACCAGTTAATAGTGCAACGCACACTATTCTTAAGCATAAAAAGTATTTCTCCGATTTAAAACCAACAAAGACAATTATCAATACAATATCAGGTCTTGTTGACTTGATCGAAAGAACTGGTAAAATCAGCTTTATATTGTCAAATGGAACAAAATTTTTCATAAAAGATGTTTAGTTGTTCACCAAAGTCTAAAAGAAATTTGTTGAGTTTAATAACATATATCTTCATGGATATGATACTCAGTCCGCAACTGAAGAAAATATGAAATATGTGTATCTTACTACTTATATATCAGAAAAGAAGTACATATTAGAAAAACAACCAAAATTTTTCTCAGGATTGCATTACACATATATAAATATGATCGAGTCACATATGGTAGTTAAAAAAGATACACAGACATTAACTCTGTGGCATGACCATCTAGGTCATCCTGGTTCAATAATGATGCGAAGAAGTATTGAAAATTCACATGGACATACCTTGAAGGGCCATGAAAATCCTTTAAACTAGTAAAATTTTATATGAGACTTGTTCTCTTGTGAAATTAATCATAAGACTATCACTACCTAAAATAAAAACTGTATAACTTACATTTTTTGAACGTATTCAAGGTGATATGTGTGGGCCTATTCACCACTATGCGGATCATTTTGATATTTTATGATATTAATAGAAGTCTCTATTAGATGGTCACGTATTTGTCTATTATCAACTTACAATGTGGCATTTGCAAGATTTTTTACTCAGATAATTAGATTATAAGCACAATTTTTGATCACACAATCAAGAAAGTTGGACTTGATAATGCTGGTGAGTTTACGTTTCAGGTCTTTAATGCTCATTGTATGTCAATTGAGATAGCCGTTGAGTATCCTGTTACCCATGTACATACATAAAATGGGTTGACAAAATCACTTATTAAGCGCCTCCAAATTATTACTAGACCATTAATAATGAGAACAAAGCTTCCTATTTCTATACGGGGTCAGACAATTTTATATGCTGCTTACATTAATTCGCATCAGACCAAGTGCATATCATGAGTACTCCCCATTACAATTAGCTTTTGGTCAAGAACTAGATATTTTTCATCTTAGAATTTTTGGTTGTGCAGTGTATGCACCGATTGCTCTCTGCCACAATAGACAAAGATGGGTCCTCAAAGAAGATTGAGAATATATATATCGGCTTTGAATCTCATTCTATTATAAGATATCTCGAGCTTAAAACCGGTGATATTTTTACGACTTGGTTTGCCGACTGCCATTTCAATGAGGCAATTTTTCGAGCATTAGAGGGAGAAAAGAAATGGTTAGAGAAGGAGATTACATGGAGTGAACTATTTTTATTGGATCTTTATCCTCACACAAAATAATGTGAATTAGAAATGTAATAGATTATGTATTTACAAGAAATTGCAAATTAATTACCAGATGTGTTCACTGATACAAAAAGAGTGACTAAATCATACATATCAGTTGTATATGCTCATGCTCGGATTGAAATCCCAAAAAAATAATCTGAAAATGAAGTCACTAATGAGTCTAAAACACGCCTGAAGCGTGATAGACCAATATGTTCTAAAGATAAAATTCTCGAAAAAGAAAAGAAGCAGATAAGCATAATGACCCAAATATAGAGGAATGTGTTTCAGAAGAAACGCAAAACAAGACAAATCAAGAGATAGAAAAACTTAAGGTATAAAAGAATCATGAGATTTCTATTGATTATGTCAATATAAGAGGATTATAAAATCAAAATGAGATGAAAAATATGGATGAAATATTTTCCTATTGCATAGCATGTGATATTGTTAACAGAAGTGAGGATCCTGAATCAAGATCCGTCCCTGAATGTCAAATAGACGTAATTGAATTAAATGGAAAGAGGCTATATATGGCTGAATTGAATTCGCTTAATAAACGTAAAATATATGGACCTATTGTTCTCGCGCTTGAAACCGTGAGACCAGTAAGACACAAATGGATTTTGTGCGAAAGCGCAACGAGAAAATGAGATTGTGAGGTACAAAGCTCGACTTAATCAGATTAGTAATTTCTAAAAATTTAGAAATACGTCTTATGAATGTTGTTACAACTTATTTATATGGATCGTTTGATATCGATATTTATATGAAAATCCTTGAAGGATTTAATATGCCTGAAGCATCAAGTTCAAAACCCAAAAAACTTATATTCGATCAAATTACAAAGATCGTTATATAATTTAAACAATCAAGACGCATGTGGTATAATCGCTTAAGCAAGTATTTGTTAAAAGAAGGATATGTGAATAATCCTAAATGCCCGTGTGATTTTATAAAAAAACAACATCTGGATCATTATAATTGTTGTCTATGTTGATGATTTAAACATCATTGGGACTTATAAAGAAATCCTAAAAGCAATGATGTATTTAAAAATGAATTTGAAATTAAAAACCTTAGAGAAACTAAATATTGTATTGGTTTACAAATAGAGCATCTTAAAAGTGGAATATTTTTGCATCAATCAAATTATACTGAAAATATCTTGAAACGCTTTAGCATGGATAAAGTAAATCCTTTAAGCACTCCAATGATTGTTAGATCATTGAACGTGGAAAAGGATCCATTTTGTCCTCACGAAGATAATGAAGAGGTTCTTAGTCTTGAAGTAACATACCTAAGTGCAATTGGAGCTCTTATATATCTGGCTAATTGTAACCGATTAGAATCATTTGCTACTAATTATTAGTAAGATTTAGCTCATCTCCTACACAGAGACATCAGAATGGTATTAAGAACATTTCGTTATCTTTGAGAAACAACTAATTTTGATTTGTTTTATTCTAGAGGATCAAAATAAGAAAGGATTGGTTATACAGATGCAAGTTATTTATCAGATCCACATAAAACCAGATCTCAAACAGGATATGTGTTCACATGTGGAGGTACAACGATCTCTTGGCGTTCACAAAAGCAGACACTTATTGTCACTTCTTCTAATCATGCTGAAATCGTAGCCCTCCATGAAGCAAGTCGAGAATGCATATGGTTAAAGTCTGTAACTCAACATATCCAAACGACTTGTGGGTTACTAGTCAACAAAGATCCACAATACTGTTTGAAGATATTTTTGTATGCGTCACTCAAATGAAAGAAGGATTCATCAAAAGTCACCGAACCAAGCACATACCCTCGAAGTTCTTTTCATTCTGCCAAAACTTGAAAAGGATAAGGAAATTAATATTCAATATATCCGATCAAGTGACAATGCAGTATTTCTCTTTACAAAGACACTTTCCACTACAACTCTTAGAAAGCTTATTCGTGATATTGAGATACGTCACCTGCGAGATTTATGAAGAAGAACTACTCATACCAAGTAGAAAGAGCTTACGTCACTGCACTTTTTTTTCTTACTATGATTTTGTCCCACAGGTTTTTTCTGATAAGATTTTTTAATGAGAAAGCATAGAACACGTATACAAAGATGGTATACTTTTTTTCCTTCGCTATAATTTTATCCCTTTGGGTTTTTCTAGTAAGATTTTTTAATGAGATATCATAATGATGGACAACCAAGGGGGAGTGTTATGATAGTCAAATAAGATGGCTATCCACCTTCCATCCTCCAACCACCAGCCACCCACAATAAGCATGATTACTATTGATTGCATAATAACCAAATTTTTTTTATAAATACGTCCTTCCTGGTTCATTTTAATGTACACTTTAGAATCAATAAGAATTTATACTTCTACTCTCTCTAGAATCGTTGTCTCAGTGTTATAGTTTCTCGGGTTTTATAACAGTAAGAATATATTCATTTTCAAGTTTTATAAAACTACGTAATACCTTGCTTACTACTTACAATTATTTCAAAAATTTTAAAAAAATTACTGGAAGACCATAAAATAGAAATAAAAAGCATCTACCTGTTAGCCTTCTTTGTGTTGTGTTGTGAGTTATACGAGCTTGTTTTTTTTTACATGTGCTTGAACAGAGATAAATCGAAACACAATACAACCTTTAACAAAATAGTTTGAATTTAATTTATAAGGGAGAATGTCAAATCTTAATTAGAAAAACTCAGCTTCATAATTTTATCCGCTTCAGCTATCTCCTTTTAACACCAGCCACGTATCATGTGTCAGCGTAGAAGTGCTCAAAAGATGCAAATGCTCCGTAGTAATCGCTTCGGAAAAAGCGAACCATTCCGAAAATACAGACTTTTGGTACCTTATTTCTAGGACTGCGACTATGATCGCAGTCCTCATAAAAATGCTCTATCTCTGAGGACTGCAACCATGATCGTAGTTATCACAAAAATGTCATATTTCTGAGTCTTTATAGGAATGCGATCATGATCGCAGTCCTCACAAAAATGTCTTATTTTTTAGTCTTTACAGAACTGTGATTATGATCACACTCCTCATTATTAAGACATGTTTTGAGTTTTTATAGGGTTACGATCACAATCACAATTCTTTTAAAATGCATTTATTTATTTTTTACTAAGACTGCAATCATGATTGGAGTCCTCATGATTACAGTCCTCACAAAAACACAATTTAGCCTGCATTGGGATTGCGACAATAATCACAATCCTTACAAAATGTCTTATTTTTCAATTAATAAAAGGAGTACGACCAAAAGACTGCGACTATAGTCGCAGTTTTCTAATAAAAGACTGCAACTATAGTCGCAGTCCTCACATAAGACTGTGATCACGAGTCACAATCCTCATATTAGCATCACAGTTACTAGCAGACGCCGTTCACCGGCATAGAATGAACCTCAAATTTTTTCAGATCTAAACACCATATCGATCACAAACTCAAAAAAAAAAATCATAGCGAGCACAAGCAAACGAGATCTGCAAAGGCCGATCCAAAAAAAATTGAGCCCCTGAGACCTCCGGGCGGAGGTTCCCCGCCCTCTTCTAACCCTCACGGTGACCTGATCACGCAGGTCGATTCGTAAATTACTCCGTGTCGAGGTTAGGGTTGAGGGGAGAGCAACGTTGGAAACGCTGTGGAAGGGTAAAAGAATAAATAAAATATATAAAGAAGCGGTGGTTAAGAAGAATCAATTTATACTGATATAGATGAAGCTATAATGAATAAAATTATGAAGCTGAGTTTTTTTTCCTCTAATTATGAAGCAAAGTAGGGCACTGTAGCAAAAAAAATTACATTTATAATCCTAATTCTAAGATATTATTTAAGGTCCTATTCAAGAAGTGCATCATTTTTTTATCTACTACTATAATAGCAAAAAAAAGTTGTTCAATTGAATACGTTACAATTGCTTGCATTCTTATATGATTGATATATATTATATATTTTTATGAAAAAATAAAGTCTGTAACATTTATTCTATCAGCGTATGTCTATACGTTCTTATCACTTTTTTCAAAAAGTTAAATATTTGGTTATTTTTTCTTTTTAAACATAAACCGTAGTCGGTATAAAGAGAGAACGTCTTGCACGCAAGAAGTCTATTGGTCCGAGCCAGCCAAAGACTGGGACAAGCACACCAGTGCAAACAATTTGACTATATTTGCTTGCAGACAGCAAGACGATTCCAAACCTGTAATATTCAAAAAGGAAGATTCTAGAACTCGGTAAGCTTACCACAGCCAAATTCTGACCGCAAACAAACATTCAAGACAATCAGTGAAAATCACAGAAAATGATACCACAATACATTAGCAAGCGGTGACCATAAACACCAGTCACTCCCACCACTGGATTCGGTTCATGTGTGTGAGTCACACACACATACAATAAGAGGACCAATCATGCATTGACACGTGTATTGATCCTCTTATAATATGTGTGTGAGGCCTCACACACATACAATAATATGTGTGTTATATTTGTGGGCCTCACACACATATTATAAGAGGATCAATACACGTGTCAATGCATGATTGGTCCTCTTATTGTATGTGTGTGTGACTCACACACATGAACCGAACCCCCCGCCACTGGGCCATAATTTCGCCCAAAAGGCGGAACGACCAAAAACGTACCCACCGCTCGCCAAATCGGGTCCTCAACCCAAAACCCGTTGACCGCACCCATCTCATCAAAGATGGAAGAACTAAGAGGAGAACGAAAGAATCAAATCATAAAACCTCAGAGAAGAGAGAGAGAGACAGAGAGAGAGAGGAAGCAGGGAAAAGAAGAACAATCGTGGAATTCGACGGAAGTTTGCGCAAGTGATCAGAGATCATGGTAGTGAACGGGACGGCACCGGCGGCGAGCCCCCCGCCGCCGCCTCCGCCGCCGGGAGAGGCGCAGCAGGCGGCGGGGGCGGGGATCCTGCTGCAGATATCGATGTTGGTTCTTGCTTTCGTGTTGGGTCACGTGCTTCGCCGGCACAAGTACCTCCCCGAAGCCAGCGCTTCACTTCTAATCGGTAACCCACACCCCTCAATCTTAATTCTCCCTTTTGTCTCTGCATACATGAGTGTGAATTTTTCCTTTTTTTGTTTTCTATTTTAAGAAAATAATTTGGGTTATTCGGTTGTAATAAAACTTGTCAGGGATATAAATTTCTGAGGTTTAAACCAAATATGTGCAAACCCATGGACTGAATTTAGAGCATCCCATTTTGATGAAGACATGTTTGAACCATGACGTAATCAGTAAAATCGAGCTAAATATTTAAAATTCCCAAACTCCACATTGTTTGTTTCCTTTGCTTTCACTACATTCGAAAAGAAATTGAGCCCAAAAATATTCAAAACTCCCTAAGTCCCACATGTGAACACTCCTCCAGTAAAGTTCTTATTGTTGAGATAGAGTCTCACATTCATTTGAGCACTTTGTGGTGGTCTATTGGATCATGGGAAATTTTGTTGAATTTGGGTCTATTTTTGCTAGATTATGTGTGGTGTGGGCTAACAAGTAAATGATGGGTAATTCTAGAGCTTCTTTTTTTAGTAGTATATGTACCCCCTATGGTTGTTGTAAGAGATGGCTAGGTGGCTTCACTTTCATATTATTGCATGTAAATCAATCATACGATTCACACCCTGAAACCGACCCATTTTACCCTTTAAATCCTTTCAATTGTCCAAGTAAAGAAGACGATTTTCATGGAGTGACTTATTTTGGAGTATAGAAACTGTTGAAGTTCAAGGTTTGAATGCTAAGTTATCTTTTCATCTCAGCATATCCTGAATTAGTACTTACCGGGTGTTTATACTAAATTTAACAATCAACTTTCTTCTTGCGAATACTCAAAGAAGATCCTTGTAGCCAGGGTTTGATCTTTATAGTTTGTCAATTGAGTAGTACAAATAGGCATTTCAAGCTTCTGTGCCTTATTCTTTTGAAATATTTTATCCTTGAAAGAAGCTCATTCAAAAAGTACTTTGAGTTTGGAATCTCCACAGGGATTCTATTGGTGACACCAACTCCTTCCTCTTTAAGAGGAAAACAAAAGCATTCAAATATAAATAGTTATATTTTTGATTATGATCATAAATCAGTTCCAAGGAACTCTACCATTCTAGTTATGAGTCTTTTCCAAATTTCAACCAGGAGACAAGTAGCTGATAATGCATTTGAGAACAACTGATGACATGCTTGAGAAGAGTAATTTTAACATTGTTAGTTTCGTGTTCTGCAACTCTTCTAGAATTCTTGTTATCAATCCATTAAAAGTTCCATCTTTGCTCTGCCTTCACACACACACACACAACTCTTCTAGAGATTATGATGAGAGAGGTTTGGATGTTATAAAATGTTTTCAATTTTCAACTGATATAAATAAGATGATAGTAGCTTGTATAATCATAATTCTTCCGTTAAGAAAGTGGGAAAATTATAAAAATGTATGTATAAATCAAATGGGATTGTCAATCCACATCATCTGTGTATTAGTTTTTTTTAAACCTCTTAGACTTGGGTACATTTTCAATTTGTCTCAGGTACATTATAATGTTTAGGATACGTTAAAAGGAGTATCCAACATGCATACATCAAGTATTGGATTGGTATCTAAAAACATCTCTTTTTTGAAGGACCCGGGCAACATGTTTTCATCTTAACATCTAGATTTTAGGCAATGGAACGAAGCAGAAGCAACTAGCTAGCTGTTCATATGTACTGAAAAGGACAAGTTATTTCTAATGCGATTTTATTACTTCAAAAGAAATAGAATCATCAACTCACCGTCATGTAAATTATAAAACTATTGCAGACAACCTTGAGGAACAGAGCCCCGTCACCATTAGCAAATATATTCTTCAGTCATTACCACGTAAAGCATGCGAAAGTTGCTACGAACCTGGGCAAAAAAAAAAAAAAAAAAGAATCACCCTTTCCGCCCACAAATAAACTCTTCGTTATTATATCTCGGTCTAACACCACATTTTTATTTCTCTGAACTTTGAAGAACAACAACAACAACGACAAAGCTCTATTAAGGGCCATCACCTCAGTAACTTTTATTTCTCATAATAAATTGTATAAATTCTTGAGAAGTGTACCATGTCCAAGCGATGTAGCACGAATATTTACTGTTATAAAGTTGTCTCCATGTCCAACACACCAATGCCCGTGTCTCACACAAACACTTTACTGGACAATCCCCACACACTTGTCAAACTTGTCCTCAATTAGTGCGCGCACACACATGGTTGTGGAGCACTTCTTAGACACATGTTTTACGTTTCTGTGACACTTATTTGTTCATGTTACATATTTGAGATATTTATTTTTTATTGTGTATTAAAGACTACACTTCAGTGAAAACAATATGCCATCAAAATATTGATTTGTATAAAACTATGATAAATTTAAATATGTTTCAATATAAGAAGTGAGATACATTGAACTGTTTTATAGAGAGTTGTTAGGCAAGACCCATTTCTTTTGGAAAGTCATAGCAATGTGTGATAGGCTAAAAGTTTAGGCTATAAGTAACCATTGTATGTTATTATCTTAATAAAAATATGTGAATGAACTTTTGGATGCAAGAACATGACTATGCACGTATGTATATATGCACTATTAGTATTGTTATATATATATATATATATATATATATATATATATATATATATATATATATATAGTGTCATGTTGTCGTGTCCCCTTTGTCCTGCCTTTTAGGTTATTTTTGTGTCACCTGTCTATGTCCATGTCCATGCTTCTTAGTGTCCAAGACACAATGAATGTCAAAATAGCCATGAGGTAACAAGTGCATCTCTTTGGCATGAGAATCGTAATCAATTAATTGTTGCATAATTTCCTTATGCAGGACAACCTAATTAAAATTTAGGAGACCGACACAACCTCTGCTTGTTGTTTAAACAAACTTTTGGGGCTCGCTTTCCAATATCTCACAGATCTTAGTTTTTCAAGTTCTTTTAACAGGGTCGTTTCACTTAAATTCCCACACGACTTCTCTAATGTTCACACTGTGTCCTCTCTTGGACTAAACATGTTATTTAATATGTTATGTCTCCTCTTATATGCAACACAAACAGAAGTTTCTATTTCAGAAAGTCTATCTCAAAAGTCACATTGCCACATAGATTAAATTCAAAGGTTCGATCCAAACTAATTTTATTGACACTTCCAAGGTCTATAAACCTTTTGGGTCAGCAATCCTTTTGTTTTTGGCTTTTTTTACAGAAACAAAACATGTCTTTGAACTTCAAATCCATGGTACTGATATTTCCCAATTTTCTTCCAAGAATAAATAGATATCTGAGTAGTAGATGTTACTTTAATTTGATAATTATTTCCATAAGTTGCAAAATATGTATTACAATGTATAGTCCTTTGTTTCTGAACACTTCTCTGAAACAATCCCATAGAACTATTCATGATTTCTTGTATAACTGGCTCTTACAGGCTCGTATAACTATTCATGAGGTCTTGTTTCTGCAATGCACTTGCAGGATTTATTTTCTTGAGACCCTTTTATATCTAAATGTAACCAAGAAGGACGTTTAATTGGTGGTTATATTGGAAACTAGTTGAATTGGATGATAAGTTATCTAAAGACCAAATAAACCAAAAGTATGATTCTGAATGCAAAAATTTGTGAGACGACTACAGTTTAGTTCTCTTAGGGCTTTGCAGTAACAATGAGTTACACTAAGGTTCATGCATATAGGTCACTTTTTTGGTGTGACCAACAAACCATAGATGACTACCATCCCTCTCTGGTTACTCTAAAAGCATCATTGGCTTTTTTATGATATAGGCTAGAATATGAAAGTTGTCTACAAAACTGTAGCGAAAAAAAAATATTGAAACTACCTTTTCCCTCCGTTGCAGGTTTAGTTGTTGGTGGACTCGCAAACATTTCAAATACTGAAACCAGCATTAGGTTTGTCTTTAAATATCTATGCTTTATGTGCTGAATGCAAAAAAAAAAAAAAGTATTCTTGTCATTGTGTTAAGAAGTTCTCTTTTTGTGCAGGGGATGGTTCAATTTTCATGAGGAATTTTTCTTCCTGTTCTTACTACCACCAATTATATTATATCCTCATTTTACTTCCAGTTTGATTTTTTTTTCCAGAAGTATTTATATTATTGTTACCATAAGATAAGGACAAAATTTTGAATTAATCTTTATTTTAAAAATAATTATAAAAATAAGCCCCCACCAAAAATAATTGTAAAAACAGACCTCCTTCTGCCACCTTGGCGCCACGTCGGCCAACGGTCGACTGTGACGCTAGCGTTTCGTTGGACAGATGTTTCAAAAAAGTCCGGCCTTGGCAAGGTCGGATTATTTTTCTAATGAAAAAAAAGAGTCCAGCCTTGACAAGGCCGGACTTTTTTTCTTATAAAAAAAGAGTCTGGCCTTGTCAAGGGTGGACTTTAAGTTATGTATTGTTAAAAGTCCGGCCTTACCACGGCCGAACTTTTATCCTTCAACGATTTACAGAATTTAGAAGTGGCTTTAGCAAGGCCGCACTTCTAGTTACAGCAACCACCAGAAACTGCAAACACAGCAACCACCAGAAACTGCAAACACAGATTTCTGTACAATATAAAAATGTCCCAACTCAATTCAATCTCAACTCAATTCAATCTCAACACATCTCATTCTTAATATATCTGATTCACAATTTTAATCCATCTCAACATATCAATCCACAGACTCAATACACAATATATCAAAACATATATTCAAACTCAATCCAACACATCAAGAAACCTATATCACAAACTCTAATACACAAACTCAAGTACACAACATATCGATACACAAACTGAAATCAATAACACAAACTAATATGTTATATAAAACTTCCATCAATCCTATATCATGTATCATATCATATCTCAATTTAACACAAGTATTTCAATTATACAAACAAGATAATGCACGTCTAATTCCACGACGTCCTCGTCCTCAGCCATGACCAAGTGCAAGGGTAGTCAGAGAGGCAGGCTGTGTATGTGATGGTCCCGCCTCCTCATTTTCTCGATGCCATGTACGTCTAGCAACGGGCTGAGAAGGTCCTGCCTTGTCCGGTGGATGTCTGGCACGCTTGTATATATAATCGATTGTCGGACGGATGTGCTTGGCGTGCATGCCGACTCCTCCCTACCATCCCCTTGATGAAAATCTACATCTTACGGAGTATCGAGATCTTCTGACCCTCGTTCTTAAAGCCTCCGTTATGATAGTATCCATGGTGATACATCCCTCAATCTGTATCATGCATTTTAATATAAACACATCAATATATAACAATTAAAACTTGTGTAAGAATAGTGTTAAAAATATTACCAACTCCCGCTCATATACTCCCGCAGGCTGGTAAGTGGCTGGCGGATCAACACTCCGAATAATCCAGCGGTGAGTTATTCCCCAATACCACCTTATGTACTCAGATCAATCGATTAATGAATGTCTCTAATTCTGAACTCTATCGGTTCGATCTGCCCACTGGTCAATAAGCACCGCGTGAAAGTGTGCCCAATCGATCCGACGCTTGCGGTCCACCCTAGGCAATTGCTAGACGGGCTCAGGGATATGTTGATTAAGGCTGAACTGACGGGCACTCTGTTGGGAACATGCATCTCTACAATCTCAAAACAAATCAATAGAACCCTAGCTCTCCAGATATGATATCAATGCCGACAAATTTGAGGTAAAGTCTGTAGGACCTCGTCAGGGTATGACTTCCACACAACTGCTGATTGGTCTAGGATATCAAACTCAATTCTGTAAAATTGCAAGTCTCTTCGTGGAGTATGATCCTAAGTCCCGTCTACATTTCACTTGCACAACACCATAAGATTAAAACAAAAGATTATTGAACCAAAGAAACAAATCTGTATAAATTTAATTTTTTTAATTTTACCTGCATCCAAGTTGTAGCTCACCATGCAGCTGAACGGTCTCAAGTAGGGTTGCTGACCAATAGAGAATCTCTCCCAACACTTTATCTGGTTAAACAATGCGAGGGAACGTTAAATCAATTTCATACATGTTACGGATAGTATATAAGCATATATTAATAGAATACTCGAAATACCTGCAAAAGTTCAATGTGTCTGCTAAACAGGGAAGTCTGCATCATGAAAACCGAGTATAAGGATCTGTACAAATAAGTTAGCACAGCGCTACCTCAGACAACACCGCAGTCGAAGTTCTCCAATAGAGGTAATCATCTGAGATATACCTTGTTCTTGAAGTAATTCGGGAACAACTAATTGCTGATTATATGAAGGATATAAGCACGTGCATGTTGCTGTGCCTCCACATCTGTAATCGGAGGCGCAGTAAGCTGCTACACAACCATGTCTGCTTTACCTGTCCATCGTGTATAGCCGTCAGGGGAGGTACCACACCCAACAGTCTGTCACACTCAACCTAATCTCTCTCATCCGTCCCTCAATAGGTGGACCATCTATGCGTAAACTGAGAAGCACGACCACATCCTACAATGTCACAGTCATCTCCCCCTCTCGAAGATGAAACGTAGATGTCTCGGGCCTCCATCTCTCAATCAGAGCCGTAAGCAATGGCCGATCAAGTCTCACCCAAGTAAACCTGAAAGGAATCAAGAACCCAGCCGAGGAGATGTGCTCAATGATACGGTCATCATTCAGTTCCCAATGCTTTAGTGACTGTGAATGATCCAAAAACTTAATAATCCCAAGATCCTGCAGATTTGCAAATAAATGAGTGAGAATACTACTAGCATGTTAAAAAGACACAATATAATATTCAAATATAATGCAAATAAAATGATACTCGGCTCAAGTTTATATGAGCGGATCGATGCTCCGCATGTAAGTGTAGAACATCAGAAGTGACTGGCCCTGGGTCTATATGTCCCAAACCTGAAGAAAGATCAAATATAAACATCAATAGTCCAGAACCATAGACAATTGTAAGCGAATGTAAATATAAGTAAACATACTAATCCTAACAACTCACTATCAATAGTATAAATATAACTATAACATACACATACTAACCCAATGAAAAATGAAGTTGCCGGTGAGTTGGGACACCTAGCCTTGTTATGAGCTACTTTCTTGCAATTGTTACATCTATTTCGTCTATGACCCTCACGTTCTCCATCCATAGTATCGCGTATGCTAACAAGAAGGCGGGCGACCTGGCGGGCTTGTAACATCAGGGGGAAGATCATTTGGTCCACGTTGTACTCTGGCCAAAATCGACGATCGGAACAAGATGAAACATTGGAGCATATGACTTACGATAGTTATTAATACTATGATGCACATAAAAAGTAAGTGTTTATGTTAGCACAACCACTCTCCTTAGAACATGCTGCAATAACATGTGCACATGGTAATTTTTGGAGCTGAGGTAAATTACAAGTGCAATATGGTTCACCTTCCCTTAAGGTAACAGTGCAAGTATATCCTTCTCGGGTTGACACCTTCCATTCGGCGTGACTGAATTTTTGCCTTGAATAACCACATGCCATATCTTTGCAATATCTCAACTTTGTTTCATTCTTCGGTGTCAACAATGTATTCCATTGTTCTGCTTCTTCGCCGTGTCCGGAAGAATTTAACTAAGCGAAAAAATGTTCTTGCGATTAGCGCTTGTATTGGCAAAGCGCGAGCTCCTTTCAACACACTGTTGAAGCTCTTTGAAGCATTTGTAGTCATCATACATAATCGATGCCCCCTGTCCCTTGATAATGCCCATTGTTCTTGATCTTTCAAACTATTCTCAATCCAAGTATCTGCATCTTCACACACCACTTTTAGTTCCGCTCTTTGGCTTTGTAAACATCTAGATCCGTTGCACAACCGGTCTCTCACAGTAAATTTTGCAAGACTTTGTCTTTAAATTCCTTCTGAAAGTTAGCTCTAATGTGTCTCAAACAGTAACGATGACTATGTGGTGAAGGCCAACTGCGTTTTAGTACATTTGGTATCCCTTTCATCTGATCAGAGATAAAAGTGATTTTCTATTTTGATGTACAGTGGGAATTAATTCATAAATATGAGAAATGAACCATTGTCAGGATGATTCTGTTTCCTCTTCTGCAACTGCAAAGGCCAATGGGTACAATCCATCATTCGCATTCACTCGTGTCAATTAGCAGACATTCTTTGTATTTTTCATACAAATGTGTACCGTCAATGCTAAGAATTGGACGACAGTATGGGAAACCTTCAATGGACAACCCAAAAGCCTAAAATACACGACGAAATCGAACCATTCGATAAGACATGATTGAAATATGTTGCAGTTACAGTACCCGGATTGCTTGATTTCAGTGCCTCCAAATATTGAGGTAATGTTTCATACGACGATTCCCAATCTCTAAATATTTTCGTCAGTGCCTTCGTTCTAGCATTCCATGCCTTACTGTATGATATAGTGATGTGATATCTAGCTTCAATATAATCTATAATATAATCAGGAGTCATATCAAGTCTTTTTTTCGTCACTATAAGAAGAATCACATTGCACACAAAAGATGCGGTTGCTTTGCAGTGATTAGAATTTAGTGAAGGTTGACTACATGTATGCTCTTCTATATATTTTTTGATCATGAAGTATCCACCTGAATTCTTTGGAGCAGAGACATGCAGTCTCCATGGGCACACATCTCTAGAAGCGTTGTCTCCCTCTACCATGAAAGCACAAACTGCTGGTGTAATATTTATCTCAAGTGGAGAGAGGTTCGTTGTGTCCGGATACGATTGAATGTACGCATCATATTCAAAGTCCATATATGATGTCTTCATATTGTGACACAGCTCATCTCCTTGCGCTAAGTTGTTACAACTGTTCAAAAATACGGTTGGTTAAACACTTAGTAGAAAGAGTTTTATACACTATAATAAAATTCACGGACACTTACGTGTTATAAACTGGTGACATGAAGCCTGTCGATTAACTATCCAAATCGAGCATACGTGTTAAATGTCCATAATCTTCAGGTGCTCGATGGATCACAGTATCTTTTTTCACATATAATTTTATGTTGTGCTCGGGCGAACACAATTCAAGTATAGCATGACAGTCATCATATCCCTACTGCTTGATAATTCCCGTGTGATATTGACCACTTGCATGTCAAGTGAAGCTGATGCTCGCTTGAATTAATTTTGATAATTCGATGAAATTTCTCTATCAATTCACACATTGTAAATGATTTTTTTAACAATCATGAGTTTTACTATTTCATTGATATAGTTTGGGTTATTATCCCTATCTATTATTAGTTTATCATTAAACCAATAAAGAAGAGGGACATGATCACTAGACATTGTACCTAATGGATGAAACAAAGGACTATTAATTTACTCGAGCTTCTAAAATTTAACAAATTCATAAAAAAATATCACAACAACTAATTAACTAACAATTACAATTTTACAAAAATTTTAACAAACAAAACTTTTAACAATGTCACAAAGAACAATTTTAACAATTTTACAAACAATTTACAAACCATTTTACAAACAAATAATTTAACACACAATTTACTCTAAATTTACTAAAATTTACTCTAATTTTAATCTAAATATAAATTCTACACAAGTCAATCTAACAATTTTACACAAAAAATAAAATAATTCTACACAATTTCTACTCAAATCACACTAATTTAACACAAAAAATAAAAAAATAAAAAAATGTGAGAGAGAGAGAGGAAGAGAACGGGGGAGAAAGAGACATAACCGAGAGAGAGGAAGAGAGCGGGAGAGAGGGGAGGAGAGAGAGGACTGAGAGAGGACTGAGAGAGAGAGAGGGAGAGAAAGGGCTGAGAGAGGGAGAGGGAGAGAGAGATACCTGGGAGTGAGAGGTGACGGCTCTGGGGGTGAGCTAGGGCAGAAGAGGGAGGGAGAGAGTTAGGGAGAGATCGAGTTAGAGGAATGAGAGAGATGGGGCCTATTTCATAGGGTTTGTTTTTTTTATTTTGTCATATAGAGTCTGGCCTTAGCAAGGCCAGACTCTGTAACGCATCTTTAACAAAACCTTGATCGCATGTTGATGGCATGCGAATTTGGGTTTTTGGTTAAGTTATGGAAGTCCGGCCTTGCCAAAGTCGGACTTTTGTAAGTGTCACAAAAAAGTCCGGCCTTGGCAAGGCCGCCAAAGTCCGAGTCCGGCCTTGCCAAGGCCGGAGTTCTATGAGCCACCCTCCCTGTGCCACGCTGGCGCCCACAGTTGACCGTTGGCCGACGTGGCGCCAACGTGGAAGAGGGGAGGTTGGTTTTTACAATTATTTTGGTAGGAGGTTTATTTTTATAATTATTTTTAAAATTAGGATTAATTCAAAAATTTGTCCTAAGATAACACATCAGACCTGTAATTTTTACTGTTTTACTTGACTTGAGCCCACTCAGTCAGGTTTCAGCTTAGCACCAGTAAGTTAATTTACAATTATATCCTCCAGGTGTGGTTTCTCGCATTTGATTTTGTCTGACAGTTCTTCCTCACTTGCCTTGGCAGAAACCATTTTTTTCAAACTTTGGAGCTATTATTACATTCGCTGTCCTTGGAACTTTTATTGCCTCAATTGTTACTGGTGTTTTAGTGTAAGCATTTCATTTAGCTGTACACTTTACTGTAAGAAAATGTTTCTTTGCATTCTTCATCATACAGGTTGTTCTTTCTTTGCAGGTATCTTGGTGGATTAATGTTTCTTATGTATAAACTGCCACTGGTTGAATGTCTTATGTTTGGTGCTCTTATATCAGCGACTGATCCTGTCACTGTGCTATCCATTTTCCAGGTGTCTTAAAATTTTTAACTTTTTCAGTTTGTTGTTTAAATTGTTAGGTCTAGGTATATATTATTTGACAGTCAACTAATCTGCTTCCAAGAGAGATTTCTGATGGCTTTCCAGTTTAAATACCCTGTTTGCAGGAAACTAGAGTACGAATGTTTTAGGTCCTTCTAGGAAATATAGGTCCTTCTAGGAAATACTGTGTTTGCTGCAATCATTTGGGTTTCACAATCCTTATAAACCTCTTAATCTCTTGGTACATGCAGCAAACTTAGCATCAGTTTAAAATTTTATTTCAACTTGGCAATTGTTTCCGTTTAAATAAAAAAAATATGGAGCGGGAAGCTCCTATAAGCTCCTATATGAGCATTGTCTGAATCCATATCTATGTGTTATTAATCGCTCTCTATATCTTTTATCTTAACTCAAGCCTGCTTGAATAACATATTTGCTGCACATTTTCCAAATCCTATCTTACAACTCCTATAATGTTATGTCATTTCTGGTCTTCTTTTTTGGTGCTCTGACACAAATTAAACTTGTTAGTCCAGAGTGTATCTCAGATCATTATTGCACATCTCATAAAACTTGCAGTAAATTTTCATGATGTCTTTAGCTGTTATTACTCCTCGCTCTTGTTCTTATGCAACCACCTTGCTCATTTTTGTGCAGTGTGTTCCCTTTTATTGTCTAACAATTTGACCCACATGTTGAACTTTTTTATTCTCTTTTGTTATTTCTTGAGATTTTAGAATAATAGTAGATGGGTCGATATGCTAGTCTAGAAGTATCTTCGAGCCCGCTCTTACTATGCTAAGTGTCTATTTCTTTATTTGTATGTTTCCATGTAAATTTCACGCAAGGAATCCATTTTCATTGACACCAAATCTCTAGTTGCACTTTCTACCTCCCTTTCCCTTTCCCTAATAAGAGCTGAAGAATCCGTCGTCTTCATCTTCTTCCTCTTACAAGTTGCCTCGTTGAGTTCTTAATCCTATTTTAGTTAGTAATCACATCAATAACATCACTTTACCTTTGCTCTACGGATTAATTATGTGCATATACTTAATGTGTGGGTTCGTTTTATATGCGACATCGATAAGAGAGTTTTGTATCAATGTAAAATGTGGACTCCAAGTATCAAAGAAATTTGGATCCTAGATATTATATATTCATATATACATATATGAGCGGGTGTATGCATTTATACTTGAAAAATGCAAAATTTCTATATGTGTAAAAAAAATTAAAACCTGGCTTATGTTATCATAGAGACTTTAAAGAGGAAAATTAATTTCCAAATTTGTGGTTAAATGTACCATCTACCCGCATAATGAAGTTAGTATTTACCAACCATGTTATTTTTGGAAGTCTTAGGTTAAGCTTGTATTTCTTTCCTTCTTTCTTTCCTTCTTTCCTCTTTTTTCCCCTTTCTTTTTAATAATAAAGACCATGAAGATTCTAATTTTCTAACTTAATGTAATTCTAAGGCGATGTGTTACCTTTTAAATTTGACTTGAATTAACTTGATATGATTGCCATCTGTATTTTTTAATTTAAATGTTTTTTAGGTTAACTTGATATCTATCTATTCAAAGGTGATTCCATGGGTAACAATTTAAATGCGGCCTATGTAATTATACAATAAAGAAGTAGTTATGTCTAGAGAGAAAATGAGGAGAGATAATTAACTTTTTTGTACAATGATTGGATATGAATATATTAATTAGAAATTTTAATATTTAATGTGAATTAAATTTAGATAGAATTTGACTATGGTTTCTTAATTTCAAAACTAAGACATTACGGCACTGTCTTAAATTTAGAATGTTCTCATATAACATAAATTTATAAATGTGTGTTAAAGATGGGACAACCAAGTTAGGTTTAACCACTCATTTAATTTTTCTTGGAATCCTTATTGCCTTAAGATTCTAACTGGATGTTTTCTATTCTTGGAATCTTAAGGTTTTACTATGAATTTTCTATTAGTGGACTTTAATTCTAATTTGAACATCTATATTGTATAATTTCATATATAGATAATCTTTATTTTATATTTTATTTAAATTGTTTTGAGACAATTTCATCGTTATTTTTCAAATGGTAGTTGTAAAGATATATGCTATTTTCAAAAAAAAGGGGAGAGAAGAAATTATTGACTACTTAGAAATTAAGTGATGACTAGATACAAATAAATTTGCTTTGATTTCTTAAGATTTGAATAGATTAGATTTAGATAGATTTCTATGAGGATCCAAGTTATTGTTTATTTATTAATCCAAAGTTCATATTTGTCTCTCCATACTTAATATGAACTTTCATAACTTTAAGCTATGGCTAAAATACCCTTGTAGGAAGAAAAAAGAGAGGGACAGGACAATGATCAAACTATTTGCTCTTAAGAGTACTTGAATGTGTGTATGTTTGTATGCATGTTTGTGTTTGTGAGAGTGTTCGTGTGTGGAGAGAAAGACTTGGCTACTTCTAAAAGGGTTTGGATGCAAATCCTTCTCATTCAAATTCAAAGGAGAAACTTTAGATGGAAAATCAATTTGTGTTAAAGTTGATGCAGATAATGTAGAGTGCCTAAATAACTAATATTAAGTGAATATGAATTTTCATGTCTATGCATCAAATAGCACAATCTGGACTACCAAAAATACCATGTTATGTATGTCTATGGTTTTGGACATACAATTTCTTGATTCAAACTTTTGATCATGATCTAAACACTAAAAAACCTTCACACCAATTTTTGATAGTTACCAAACGTTTCTAGGCTGTTAAATTAAATAGCTTGCTATTTTTGTTTGTTCATTTTGTACCACGTTAATACATAGATTGGAAAAAAAATTAAAACCATTTCATTTTTAGTTTTTAAGCATTCTAAATGATGTGGATCAATTTGAATGGAGTTGATCTTCAAATTTGTTTTTCCTACCATTGAATTTGCAAGTCTCTCTCTCTCTCTCTCTCTCTCTCTCTCTCTCTCTCTCTCTCTCTCTGTGTGTGTGTGTGTGTGTGTGTGTGTGTGTGTGTGTGTGTCTATACATACACGGACACACACATCCTTAGGTGATAGTTACCTAAGGATATGTCAGTCTAAAATCTCATGGTGGGTCATAAAAAATGCATGATCTACACCATTCGTCGTGATCTACATGCCTTGAAATGATTGTGCATACTTGTGATTTTGATACATCTTGAATTTTTAATAATGCATCAATTGGATGTAAAATTAAGGTTTATCAAGAATAGAGCATATCATTTTATCGGTGGTTAATTGATATTCAAATCACATGGTTTTCTGTAGACAACCATTTTAGGACCTGGAGATCATGGTGAATGGCATGCATCATGCATTTGGTGGCCGACCATGAGACTTAAGACTGATTCGTTTGGTAACTAATTATGTAAAGAGTCACCTTAGATAGTTATGCACGCATGCGCGCGCGCGCGCACACACACACGTATTTAGTGGTTCATAACTGCTTTTCACATTTAAGTATAAAAAAACTTTATGCATTTTATTTGTCCATTTAACATCTACTTGACAATTTTTTCAATCAGGAACTTGGCACTGATGTGAATCTCTATGCTTTGGTATTTGGAGAGTCTGTTTTGAACGATGCAGTAAGTAGACACTTCCATTCATGAAAACTGCGTTTGCATCATTATAATTGTAATTGGTTCTGTGCTTTGCATCATTAATTTTTTTAACTGATATTCTATTTTGCTTTGAATTTTTCCTTTATTATTCTGGCGACCTTGAAGATGGCAATTTCCTTGTACAGGTTTGATTCAAAGGCTTGACTTGCTCCAATTTTCCTATTATTTTTCCTCTAGAATTTTTTTGATTAAAATGTTGCTACACCAGGACCATGTCATTAGTCAGAAGTAATACTTCAGCAGAGCAGAACTTTATTCTTGTGGTGGTTAGGTTTCTGGAGACATTTGTTGGTTCGTTGTCTTCAGGTTAGAGTCAACTGTTACTACCTTGATGCTGAGCCATGCTTTATTGAATTTTTCTTTTGATTCCTAAGAACTATATATAAGTGAGCATGTCTTACACCAAAAAAGAGTGCGTATGTTCTTAAAATCATTTTTCTACTTCCAATTTTGCAATGCATAGCTTATAGACTGTGTTGTAATGCCAACTTTGTATGTTTTCTTGACTAAAGAAGAAGATTGTGAAAAATTCACAAGAATTAGGTGATAACTGGGAATTCTCAAGGGAAGAAAACTTTAAGCAAGTTGTTGAAGACGAAGATGGATCATGAGAGCACTTGCCGAGTATAGTCGTGATTCTTAGTTGTATCGTCTTTCATTTCATACTATTTTAGCACGTGCACTTTGACTTGACACCTATTTTTTAAGGACTTTTTTGGGTTATTATGATAAAACTTAGTCAACCGATTTACAGAAATGGTCACAGTAGATGGTGATATCCAAGTCTGTCTGGCTATATTAAAGATACTTTTGTTTTTTAAGGTAAGCTTTGATTTACTGATGCAAGGCTGTAAGCTAGGTAAATGATGGTGGAAGCTTTGGAGGGGGGAAAAAGAATTGGAGGAGGAGGAATTAAACCCTTAACCAGGGAATCCAAAGAAATAACCAACCCTTAGCCAGGGATGACTGTGAAAATAGCTTTAAACCAGGAAAAACAAATTTCAACAATTAATTAGTTTCATACATCAAAATAGTCTGATTTCTGAGTACAAAGAATTCATATTTATAGATTAAGCATAGGGTCTAATTTCAACTGAAATTCCTCATAAACTTGAATCCTAAGTAGGGATGTGATAAAATCCTAATGCAACTAAAATTCATAACGATTTCAAATTTTAAGATAAGTTCTAAATCATGATAAAATAAATTCTAAACAATCTTAAACTCTACTAAACCCTTATTCTAATCAAACTCCTAAATAATTTAAATTCTAGAAGTCTATGTCCTATACAAACTCATATACTTTTTAGATAACCCAAGCTGTAAGGTGCCGTTGACATAGAACTTTTCCTAGTTTAATAAAAGATAGCATAGTTTCAATTATCAGAACGACAATATCGTATAGGGTTTTGAGGTTCCCGATATGATATTAACCCTTTAATATCAGAGGGCCTGATATTGTGGACATCACCAATATTGCTGACCTTGATGTCTGAAATTGATACTAAATCCTATTGGCTAATGTTGGTACTGAGATTTATACCATTGATAGAGAGGAATACCCATAAGAAATAGGCGTTTGATCCATAAAATGACAAGAATTATAATAGTTAAAAGGTTTATGTGAGAGGAAGTCCTAGAAAATGAAGGTGTTGTTTGCCCATGAATCTATTAAAATTAAAGGTTCTACTTGGATTAGATCAATTCTCTTCCAAGGGGGAGATTTAGGCACTTCCAAGGGCTATGTCACCCCCTTTCCCCGAAACAAGCTCACACACGCCCACACACAACACACGCAAGCCCCTCCTAAGTCAGCAAAGAATATCCTCTGAGGATGTGGAAATGGACATTTATACAAAATGTTCTCTTGCTAAATTTTTAGAGTCTAAAGACTTGCCCTCGCCTACTGTTTCCATCAGCTACTAATTATACTTTAGTTATTAACTATAGTGCAATGTTTCATGTGGGCCCCAGCACCAACCCACTTGAAAATTCGTCCCTGCAACGGAATCTTTATTTGGGCTAGCATACACGGGAGGAAAAGGCGGTTAACATTGAACTGATACCTTCCCCATTTCCCTAAACCTTTCTTTTTAATATTCTTTTTGTCACCCTTATTTTAGTCCATTATATAAATTAAATGGGTCAATTTGCTACTGTATGACCTCGCTAATTTTAAAGGCCTCAGAGTTCAGGAATTTTCTTTAGTTTTATTAAGGTTTCAAATTGATTCTCTCTAGTTATTATAATGCTTTTAGTCAGTTCTTTATCAGTCAAGAAAACCAGTTGCAGGTTTATTTTATGTTTCTGTTTCTATTTTTCTCTCTCATGTTATATCAGTTCCTCTTAAATTCAATGAATGAGACACACTGGTTGGACTGAGAAACCAGAATGTTACGAGGCTTTCATAAACAAGAAATAATTTGGTTTGTATTCTTTCTTTGTGGCATTTTCTTCTGACTTACACAACTAGTGTTTTCTGGAATCATTGATTATGAATTTGTTAAAACCTTGTAAATTAAAAAAAAAAAACATCAAACTTATTTTACGTGCTAAAAGAATAAAGGTGTTAAATCAATTATAAACTCTGATATGATTAATAAATCCACATCTTGGATTTATGAATGGAATCCTACATTCTGGCAGGTTTAATTTATCCTAAGAGAGGCATTGGTTCTTCCTTCAACTGGATTTTATGATGTAATCTTCAAAGCATTGCTGTATATTTTATACATCAACTAAAAGAGGCATGGGTTCTTCCTTCAACTGGATTTTATGATGTAATCTTCAAGGCATTGCTGTATATAGTGACCTGTGGCTGTGATGCACAATAATGTAACTAGGCTGATTCTACAACTTTTGAAGAACTGGCTGCCAAATATAATTGGGAATCAACCAATACTTGATAATCATGAAGCATATATCCACTATATACAGCATGTTTTCACTAGGCATGGTTTAACTCTTTTTTGAAGATAAATTCTGTTTTCATGTGCTATTCTATCACAATAGGTCATTGAGGCATGTGAATACTTATGTCCCTGATAAAGTGCTAGACATGACTTTAATATTTGCTTCTATTTTCTTCAATTTGGTATTTTTTTAATCAGTATGACTAAAATTTCTTCAACTCTTGTGTATTCTGTTCGCTGACATGATTGTTCAGATCTTACATTTCTTAGATATCATAACAGAATAATGAATTTACTTTTCAGGTATTGGAGTTGGGTTCATTTCTGCTCTCATATCCTTTTCATACTTTTGAGCATATTTATATAGATTTTCTGCAGCTTCCATGAAAAATGTTTTTCTCTCTCTCTCTATTTTCTACTTACTTTTCTTGGTTACATCAAAGTTTGCAGCTCTTCTTAGTTCTTGCCTAATTTCTCGCTTAGATTAACTTGTTGCATCTGTGTTTGGAAGTGGAGAAGCTTAAGGGTCTGAAATTGAGTGATCCAAAACTTCATCAAAGTCATAATATACATAGACAAGGACATGTTTTAAATTTATGGATTATAAACATATTAATTACTATAATAGTTTATCAGAGCTGTAAAAATCATTTTGAGGCAAATAATTTCAATCTTTTTTATAATAAGAGGAACAATCCAATTTCCATAATTGTGATTCAAACTTCACAACATGCTTAAATTTTCTTTTAGTTTTGCTTTGCACTTTATTATGATTCACAATACTAAATAAGCCAAATAATACTCCTATAAAATAAAAATTTCAATTATTTGATGTTATGAATCTATTTTGCATGGAAAGGGGGTAACTGGGAAGGGTCAGGTTGCACCACATGTACGTTTCTGGAAAGCATTGCTGTAAGAAACCTTGGTTAAAAAATAATTTCCTGCTGATGGAAGCTTGATATACCAATTGACTACACTTAGTCTCTGAATAATGACTGTTAAGTAGATTTAATCTATAAGACTAACATCCTGTGCAGCACTTGGAGATTTTTGTAACAAGAGTAAGCACACTTTCCATCGATGGAATCTTCACAAGTTGAGGTTTGCACTAGATTAGGATAGGGGAAAAGGTTTCTAGACTGGAGAAATTGTGCTGGTTATTGAGTATGTTGTTTGATGCTCCACATCAATTTTTACACAATCAAACTGCCTAAATAAGGGATCATAGGTTGGAACTGTGGTAATTGCTGGAGAAAAGGCTTAATGAATTTCATCTAAATGAAACTAAAGTCCTGGTTTTGCATAAATGAAACTAAAGTCCTGGTTTTGCAGGAGGCGGAGTCCATTACAGTTATTTTTTAAGCATCTTATTGACAGTTATTTCTAGAATTTCATACCAATCACAGATAATATATGTATTGAGCTGTGTTGAGGAAGAAAAAAATAGTATACACTCGTGCCTGTTTCATGTACCCTTGCTACAGTCTTTCTTTGTAACTTGTTAAAGCCATTACTTTCTTGACCAAGGAGTTGTTCTTTCCTTCTTCTGGAAAAGGGAACTCTTTATCGGTGATATTTATGACTTACTGGTTTTATTACTTTTGTTCTGTTTCCCCTTCCTGCTCATCCACAAACATACTCGTTTTCTTTTGTCAAGTTGTAAAGTATCAACTATTTTCTGCTTTAGTTCAATACTTGATGCTTGAGAGATTTTGCTTCATCATTGACAATCATTAAGGTGGTAAACTTCAATCTCTACTATATCCTCATCTACAAAGAATTCACTCCCTCATAGGAGGGTTTTGTGTATAAGTTCTGTTTCTTTTCCCCTTCATCAAACTCCTTATAACATGCGGCCAGGAAACTTGATGTTGTCAATGAGATCCTTCATATGTCTTGCATATCTATACCACTTTGAATTTGCAGTTTACGAGTAACTTGATATGCCTGGGCACGTCAACTGTTTTCCCCTCTTGAATTGAGGTAATCAATTTGTTTCCTCAAGTCTTTGTTCATTTACTGATTACCAGTATTCTGGCACACACAAGCATTCCGTGTGGTATATATCTAACAGAGTCAGCAAAAATGTTGAGATCAGGGAGATAAAGATGCGGAGTTATCATCTATAACAAGGATGGTCAACACTCATCTCTTCATATGCCCTTTAAGTTTCCCAAGAGATGCAGATATCTAAAAAGTTGCCAAAGTTAGGCGTGTGCTATTCGTATGTAACAGGTTTTGTTGACAGACAAATTTTAAAATTTAAACTGATTTGGATCAGCAGGCTGCAAAGTCTTAGGCGCACATTTGGATTAAAAGGTTCTAAGTCTTAATCGCACAATTCTTGGCACGGGCATTCTCTGTGTGTGATTATGGAGGCTCATAATTGACAAAGCAGTTTTTGAGTTCCAATGCATTTTTGTGTTCAAGTAGACAACCACCTGTGAATCTTTTTTTTTGCCTTGATAGTATTGGGACCCACCTCATTTATATATTTCCATATTTCAAAGGTGGGAGCCTTGAACTACATACATGAGTCCGTTAGGCACCCAAAGGGTTTGCATATCAGAAATACTTTTCTTACCCGCATAAAGCATACTCGCATGACTGAGACCTAGCTCAGTGGTAAAGGGGGTGGGTTGGGAAATGGGAGGTCCAAGGTTCAGGGACCGGGCTATGACCTTTATTAAAAAAAAGGCATTAGTCGCTTGTGTACCAAGCTCATTGTATCTTCCTTGACACTAAATTTGCCACGTTGGATGGACCCACATCTAATAAATAGGAAAAAGAAATCTTTTCATCTCCCGTGTTTTCCCTCTCTCATTCTCTCTCTTCCCCCTCCCCGCTTCTCGATTTTGGCTTGCTGCTGAATCCAGTCCTTGCTGCTGAATCCAATCCTTCCAACCTCGTCAGTCAGACTTACCTTGACGTCAACCTCCTTACCTCGCCTCTGATGGCCCCCTTTGTGATTTTGCTTGCTGTCGACTTTTTTCTTTTTATTGACGTTGCTAGCCATCCACTATTCATAGTGTTTCTATCTAGCCAGAGTTATCACCATCAATGGCTTTGGTTATCACGTGTTTCATTTTTCTGTTCCATTATTCGTTCTCTCTCACACTGTGTTTATGTTCTTAAGGTATTGTGAAAGATGATTATGTAATCTATAAAGAATCATTTTAGCTTTTTTTGTGCACTGTGCAGTTATGAATCATAATTGGTAAATAAGAAATTTATATGTAGATTGTAAGACGAATGTGAAAAGAAATCAAATAAGCACAATTGATGATATAATGATTATACTCATGAGGTGTTTAATAAAATTTTTGAATGAAATAGAACTAATTATAGTTGAGAATGTTTGCTTGTAAACCACCTTCAATTGGTGTATGGCGAGCAAACAACGACTAGGTGAGAAAGTTTGAGAATATCAACAATACAGGAAGGTCAACATCTAAGGTAACTCTGATAAGAGGCAGCCAACTCAGAAAATCCGGGCTTAACACACAAAACAACCCGACAAGGTGGAAAGATCGAGAATGTCGAAGATAGTGAGGTCGACGATAAAGTTGGATTGAATTGGATTTGGCGGCAAGGTGAGAGTGGGAGAGAAGAAAGAACCAGGAGATGAAACGTCTCCAACTGTTCCCACTTCTCTAATTATTTCCTCATTTTTTTTGTTTCTAATAAAGGTGGGTCCATCCAATGTGTAAGATACACATCAGCTGGGTATACGTTTCATATCTTGGTTCTTTCTTCTCTCCCTTTCTTACCTTGCCACCAAATCTGATCCAATCCAATCTTGCCGTCAACCTTATTATCTCCGATATCTTGACCTTTCCACTTTGTCGGGTTGTCTTATTCATGTAGCCTATATTTTCTGAGGTGATTTTCTCTCGTCAGAGTTACCTCGACGCCGACCTTCCTGCATCACCGACATTCTCAACTTTTCACAACTCGTCGATGTTTGCTCGTCGTATACCAATTGAAGGTGGTTTGCGAGCCAACATTCTTAATCATAATTAATTCTATTTCATTCATAACTTTTATCGAACACCTCATGAGTGTTATCATAATATTCTCAATTGTGCTTATTTGATTTTTTGTCACATTCGTCTTACAATCTACATATAAATCTCATATTTAACAATTATGATTCATACTCACATAGTGGACAAAAAGGCTAGAATGCTTCTTCATCGATCACATAACCTTTATCTTTCACAGCACCTTAAGAACATAAACACAGTGAGAAAACAAATAATGGAAAAGAATGATAATCAAAGCCGTCGATGTTGATGGAAACACTATAAATAGTGGTTGGCTAGCAACGTCAGTAAGGAGAAAAAGGTCGACAATGAGTGAAATCAGAGACGAAAAAATAATCCATGATAATATAACTCTCGTGACATGATGGCCATCGGAGGTGTGGTTGGGAGGTCGTGTTAAGTTTGATGAGGTTAGAAGGATTGGATTCAGCAATGAGCCAGAATCGAAGAGAGAAAGAGAGAGAGCACATGCAATGAAAAGATTTTTTTTTTCCTTTTGTTTATTTAATAGATGTGGGTCCATCCAACGTGGTAAACTTAGTACCAAGTAAGATGCACATCAACTGGGTACACATGCGGGTAAGAAAAGTATGTGGTATATATATAGATAGTATATAGATGGTTATGCACCTTGCACAATATGCATTGCCCTCTTCTCTTGATCGCGCTTCATAAATATTTTCTGAACTGGAGAATGGTGGAATTGTGCTTTCAGAATGATGCTGGAATAGATAATTTTTTGAATATTTCTATTAAGCATATGTTTTGTAACTTCTGCAGAAATCTCTGAAAGAAGTTTCTAGATGGCATAAATGATTTCACCCTTCTCAGTTGCCCTTAAGTTAGCAATATTCTGATAATAATTCATTACATTTTGATTTCTGTGTGTACTTCTTGCGGAAAACCTTGCGGAAAACTGGGAAGAAGTCTTTTTCTCACTACATCAGGCAAATTGGTCCTCAAAAATCTTTTTCCCAGTAAAATATACTGCAAACATCGGGAAAGATCCGATCTGCCTAAGTTTTCATGTTGTGGAAGGTTAGTGAATGCAGTCTTTGAATTTCTAGACAAGAACTGGAAAGAGACAGGAAGTACTAGGTGTCCTTTTCTTCTTCTTTTTCTCCCACCACCGAACCTAAGCTTTCTACTGGGAAAAGAAAGCAACCGAAACAAAACTGCGCCAAAAGAAAAGAAGAAGCTTTTTTGATGAGGATACACCAGATAAAGCCCGATGTACATCTAAACAATATGATGGATCCGATGGGGTTTAGGTTAAATGCCATGGATAGAAGAAACTGTGTGCGTTAAAATTCAGCTAAATTAGCATATCATTAGTGCAGAATTTATATATTAGGTTAAGAAATTAAATTTGAAGTAAATGAAGGAAAGAAAGGTTAGAAAAGAGAAATGTCGGTTTGCGGGGGGGGGGGTGTCTTTGTCCAAAGAGCCAAACTGGACACATGCCACAGGCAGGAATCTACTATACATAGTTTATACTATCACTACTTGGTATTTTCACAAGAGGGCTCACGTGCATATGCCATATATCATGTACTAAATCAATTAGATTCTCAATCTTATTTCTATTTCTTTTTGCAAATTATTAGAAACTTGAGCCTTTGAGACTTGTAGGTTACTGCCAAAACCAAAACTGAAACGAGCGATGCAGCACGGAAATGGACTCACTGATGCAGACACAACTCAGTAACGACGACTCTAACATAGTACGCCCGAAACAACAATGACGCCGCAAGGAGTACTGTCACCGAGTGCGACATGTGTCCAGCTGGACGTGGTTACATGATTGAAGTGTAGGTGCTTCATAGATTACCATAGAGGCTAAAACCACAACTTTTTAAATAGTGGTCAGAACAACTTAGTGACTGCAGATAATGATAATCAATTCAAAGATTCAAGGACATTATAGTGAATGGCTGAATTTTCCATATTCGAGTCTCTAACTCATTTTACTCTATTGTTTGTTTTGCTTCAACTGGCCTGCAACTACAATCACAATTGCGAAACTGGCCTGGTGTAGACACTAATTTATTTGTAACTATCCTGTTTTCTTTAGCAATTGGAGTTAAAACAATTTTTATAACATGGGATAATGTTTTAGTGTAAATGTAGGGGGAGAGAGGAGATACGAGGAAATAAAATACATCGAAAGAGTTTTTTTTAAACTCATTGGAACATAGAGATCGAAAGCCAAAAGGGGCGAGGAGGCAGACTGCAGCATGTGCCAGAACAGGGTCTGGTCGACCGCCCGGTGGACCGGCGTTCACGATGTGCACAGGCGCAGCCCGGTCGACCGCTCGATCAACCGTGGCAAAGGAAGCGGTCGACCGACTAGCAATCAGTGCTCTCGGTTGGTCCCGGTCGACCGACTGGTCGACCGAGGGACAAGGTCGGTCGACCGGCCTGGTCGACCGACAGACGATCTGCTCTCCTGAACGGATTCTGATTTCGTTTCTGATTCAGAGACGAATCCAATTGAGGTTTCCTAAAACCTTAGGACTCTCTGGTTATGAATAAGGGTTAGAGCTCTTATGAATTGTATCCCTAGTATCCCTCTTGAATATCTCTCAGAAAAACTTGTATTAATTGTTGAATCAATAAAATCTCTCTCCCTTGCCCTGAGGACGTAGGCAAATTGCCAAACCTCCTTAAATATTGTGTTGGCTTGCTTTCTCTCTTGTTTCTCTGTTATTGTCTTTGGGTACTTCTCTGCTTTATCTATTGGGTTTCTCGTTGGTTGTTGCCCTTCGCGCGCAACAAGTGGTATTAGAGCATCCCAGGTTCGTCGTGGGATCGTGTGTCGATTCCAAGAGCATTGGTTGCTGTTTGGCGGAGATCGTGTGTCGATCTCAGAACAACGTTTATATTGCTCGAGTAATCAAATCTGGTGGAGTAGATCGTTTCGGAAACTCTTCTAGGGTTTCACTTTGAGGTAAAGATTCTATCTTTTATCTAGTTTTTTGATCTAACCCTGTTTATTTTTCGCATTATTTTGAGGAATCAATTGAGAAGATGGCTGGAGATAATACATATATGACGAAAATCATGAATCCATATCTATTGAAGATTGATGTGGTAAAGTTTAATGGCAAGAACAACGTTGGTATGTGGAGATGTGAGGTGATGGATGCATTGACATCATCAAATCTCGAAGACACTCTACGGTTGGAGAAAAAGCGCGATTCTACTTCTGAAGAGGATTGGGACAAGATGAATCGCGTGTGGCTTGATAAGGTCTTGCTTGCCACAAGACATTAAGTATCATGTGTTACATGAAACATCTGTAAGACAGCTGTAGGAGATCCTGGAGAAAAGTATCTGACGAAAAACATCGAGTCGCTGTTGCAGTTGAAGAGGAAGCTTATCGCTTCCAGATAAAGAAATGACTCTCCATTGACAAACACATGAATAGCTACACAAAGCTTCTTACAGACTTGGTTAATGTGGATGTGAAGATCGATTAAGAGGATAAGGCAGTAATTCTATTGAATTCTCTTCCTAAAGAAGAGTATGAGACCTTTACCCTTACTTTGATCAATAGTAGACAAACACTTAACTACAATGAGGTGTCTGCTGCTCTTGTAAACTATGAAGTAAGGAGCAGGACACGCGGTCCTCTTCTGAAGGTAAATTAGCAGAGGCATTGGCATTAAGAGGCAGGAGTTCTAATCGGAAGGGCAGAGGTGATCTTGGGAGATTGAAGTTCAGATCAGGTTTCAGAGATCTGAAGAGGAACCAGTGCGCCTTATGCAAAGAGTTAGGGCACTGGAAGATTGATTGTCCAAAGGCCAAAGGTAAGAAGGAGTCGAAGACCGAGGTAAATCTCGCACAGGTGGTCAGTACTCATGCCAGTATTTCACAAGCGGATAGATCGGACTCAGACTCATCAGTAATTTCTTTCTCCGTTACTATTCTTAGTGTTGGCTACTCTGGTAATTCTGAGTGGATCTTAGATATAAGAGCTATCTATCATGTGTGTCCGAACAGGGATTGGTTTTCTAGCTTTGGGAAGCTAGATGAATGTTTCACTGTCATGGGTGATGATCATCCGTATAATGTGGAAGGGATAGGTATAGTTCGTATCAATATGTTTGATGGGATGGTACGAGAATTGAAGGAAGTGAGGTATGTACCTCACTTAAAAGGAATCTTATCTCAATTGGTGCTTTGAAAACGTTGGGTCTTGTGGTATCTATTAGAGATGGTGTTCTCAAGATGCAAAGGCTCAATGGTGGTTATGAAGGGCGTCCGCTGATATAATCTCTACTACTTGAAGGGTAGTACAATTACATGTCAGGTGGAGACTTCTATTTCTTCAGATGATGTTTGTACACAGGTCTAGCAGATGAGGCTCGGATACGGAGGAGAAAAGTCTTTGCAAGCTCCAGGAAAGAAGAGATCATTGAAAGGTGCATCTACCTGCAACATGGAATTGGGTGGACACGACATTTTGGACAATAAGACGAAGGTGAAATTTGGCACCACTACATACCACTCGGAAGGTCTTCTTGATTGTGTTCACTAAGTATTTGGGCACCTGTCAAGACTGCATCACTTGGAGATCATAAGTACATTGTCTCTTTTATTGATAATTTATCTAGGCATTATTGGATATATCCCATGAGATAAAGATTTGAAGCTCTAGGTATGTTGGTGAAATGGAAGGATATGATGGAGAAGCAGACTGATAGGAAGATTAAGGAGCTTTAAATTGATAATGTTGAAAGATACAAGAACCAATTCCTACGATTTGGCCAGAACATTGGTATTAGTACTCACTTCACTGATGGAATACATGGGTTGGGTAAGGAAATAAATTGTTCCTTACTGGAGAAGGTTCGATGCTTGTTGTTTAATGCACAATTAGACAAATTGTTTTGGGCTAAGGCGACTGTATATGCTAGCCATCTCATAAATGGATTGTCATCGACTGTGATAGGAGGTAAAACTCCTCTGGAAGTTTGATCTAAGAAAGCTGCTTAAGATCATGATTTGCTGCGGGTATTTAGAAGTCCGACCTAATTTTGTGCCAAAGAGTTTTTAGGTGTCAAAAGAAATATGAAAGGCTACAAGTTATGGGACCCTGAAAACAAGAAGATTGTGTTGAGTTAACATGTCACATTTGATGAGATTTCATTGTTGAAGTCTACTGTCTCTCAGCAGGTGGAGATGACGAAGACCAAGGATGTATCACAGCGGGTGGAGGTTGATGCTACTCTACCAACTCCAGTTGGTTCGGTATTAGTAAGAATTTCACCGGATGTGACACTAAGTGGAGATCATGTAGCCAGTTTTGATGCTGAACAGGTTGAAGACATTGATGAGAATGTCAAATTATTTGCAGCCATTGGAACCAAGATAAATCCACGAAGGTGGGTGAAGAAGCATGAATCTCAAGTTGGTAACCGCGATAAATTGAAGACGGTTGTTCTCCATGATAGTATTGGTAAGGAGGTTCATATGACAGCCAGTTCGGTTCGTTGCTGAAGATTCAGTCACAGTTGCTTGAGCTCAGTGGACGTCGTTTAATGAACTACGGTTGACTTGATCCCTTGGGCAAGGTACGTAGGCAGCCGTAAAGGCGCAGCCGTTTGGTAATGCAACCCGTATGAAACTATTTGGTGTATTTGGGTTCTCGAGAAGCTGATTTGGACTTCACGTAGAGGTGAAGAGTTGGACTTCACGTAGAGGTGAAGTGTTGTGATCTCGATGAACGGTTGATCTTCAGGTGAGAAGATAGTTGAGCTTGCATTAGGGGTGTGCATCCAGTTTGTTGTGCCGATTTTGGTATTTGATGTGCTCTACTCAGATTTGGTTGGACTGTTTTGAAGATATTTGGACTGGAGAGCCAATCAGTTAGAGAGTCAGTGTTAGCTCATGTTGGGTTCTTCCTGAGGTCATTTGGAATGGTGTTTTCAGTTGCTGAGTTGTAGACACGTTCGTTGGTCTGCTCATATAGTGTTGTTTCTCTTTGGTGAAGTAATGGGAAGGCACATGTATGGTGCATTCCGTTTGGCTAGCTGAGCTGAAGTTGGAATCTATACAATTGATATTGGAGTTTGGAGAGAGTTGCTAGTGGCGACGACAAACTCAATTGGATCTGGTGTGATCACTGAAAATCAATTGTATGTGTGTTGGCGATTCGTTTTGTAGGAACCAGTTTCGTCTGTTGGCCAAGTCGAGATCGTGTGTTGATTTCGTTCGGAGCGCTCAAGCCGAGATCGTGTGTCGATTTCGCCAGATGTTCGTTGGAGTTCGGCTTAGATTTGAAAAATCTTCATCGAGGTGGAGAATTGTAGGGAGAGAGGAGATAAGAGGAAATAAAATACATCGGAAGAGTTTTTTTTAAACTCATTGGAAGAGAAAGCACAGGGATCAGAAGCCAAAAGGAGCGAGGAGGCAGCCCTGTCGTCCGGCGTGCACGACGTGCACAGGCACAGCCCGGTCGACTGCCCGACCGACCGTGGTAAAAGAAGCAGTCGACTGGTGCGGTCGACCGACTGGCACTCAGTGCTCTCGGTTGGTCCCGGTCGACTGACCGGTCGACTGAGGGATAAGGCCGGTCGACCGACAGGTGATCTGCTCTCCTGAACGGATTCGGATTTCGTTTCTGATTTGGAGACGAATCCAATTGAGGTTCCCTAAAACCCTGGGACTCTCTGGTTATAAATAGGGGTTAGAGTCCTCATGAATTGTATTCCTAGTATCTCTCTTGAATATCTCTCGGAAAAACTTGTATTGATTGTTGAATCAATAAAATCTCTCTCCCCCTTGCTCCGAGGATGTAGGCAAATTGCCGAACCTTGTTAAATATTGTGTTGGCTTGCTTTCTCTTTTGTTTCTCTGTTCTTGTCTTTAGGTACTTCTCTGCTGCATCTATTGGGTTTCTTGTTGGTTGTTGCCACGCAAGTAAACATTCAATTCTATTCTCTTGGAGGACTGTTTACATGCCAGTTCATTCAAGTGTCTGATGCTCAGTCCTATTAATATTATGATTTATTTAATGTTTAAAATCTATCTGCCCAAATTAATTAGTAGCCTCTATATGGATGCATCCCTTCTGAAACAGGCAGCTATATAAGTGTAAGAGCACTCTGATGGTCAAACATCTCACATCTGTCATGGCTCAGTCACCCCACATTATAATTCTCATGGCAGCTGCTGGTACAGGAGCTACCTGAATATTGAAAAAATTTGCGCTTTCCTCGGGAAACACTTAACTTAGGTAGACTTATACCAGTCTTATCTTTTGTTAAACCTTTCTATAAAGCGGGTGGAGACTCCTTAACTATTCATACTTGTTTAAGTATGCTGGATTGAATGTTGACAAGTAAGTATTGCTATGTTATCCCTAACTCTGTATATTTCAGGATGAAAACAACATGAAGTAATCTGATGTAATGTTAATTTGTTTTTTTTTTGTTTTGTTTTGTTTTGTTTGTTTTTCCAGTCTTCAAAACCTGGAGTGCTGCCTGGTTGTCCTTTTCCCTTACTTTTCGTAAGTGAATACTGAATCAATCCCTTTTCCTTGTGCATTCAGTTACATTAAAGCTGAAATTTTAGCTTATAGTGGATTATATCTTTTAGGTATATGCTATCTGAAGGTCTTGGCCTGTCTGGTATTGTTTCAATATTGTTCACCGGAGTTGTAAGTATTTAGCTTTTAACAAAGAGTTCGCATTCCAGTTGCAAGGTCTCATTTCTTATCTTTGTTGTCAGGTCATGAAGCGTTACACATTCTCAAATTTGTCGGCGAATTCTCAACACTTTACTGCTGCCTTTTTCCATTTAATTTCCTCATTAGCAGAAACATTTGTGTATGATAATGTAGACTTCAGTTTTTTTGCTTTTATGCATGTGAGCCACTAGAGTTAGTTTTTCTCATTTGGTTGGCTTTCCTTGCAGATTTATATACATGGGATTTGATATAGCCATGGAACAACATAGCTGGTCTCATGTTGGATTTATCTTTTTCGCAATCGTATCCTTTAAAACTAATTAGACAATTGTGTTCATTAGTCTTCAAGTTGTTCTTTGGTGATCCGCTGGTCATTCCTTGACTTTAAACTCCTTGAATTATGCAGCTGTTTATAGGAGTTGCCAGGTATGTACTGACTACCAACCTTGTTATAAACCTTGGGACTGGTCTAATTATTCTGTGTATTTCCATTATTAAGAAGTGAATTTGATGCCCAACCTCTATCATGCTGGGTGTCAGTCATAATTCTTGAGTTGTGATGATTATAGCAGCTTTACTTTAAATCCTTTTATTCTTTTTGTATCATGTTTTTTGCTTGTCCATCTGGATTAAATTATAAACGGATAATAAGACGGGCAGGCACAGTGTGTGTGCATGCGCTCTCGCACGTGTACACACACGTTAGCATGTGCATGTTGGCATGTGCGAGTGTTCGTTGTATGTGTGTATGTGTTTTTGGGGAGATAGAATTCAGAAGTGTACTACGTGGAGGGTAAAACAATCATTGCAACTTGATAACAAATTTGGAATCTACAGGCAATTTCTCATGGTTTCCATTGGAGGCCTATCTATTTCTTTATCCTCTCCTTTTAGAACATCCAGCATCCTACAGCAGCTCCATGAGTATAGGTATTGGGTTCAAATCTTGCATGAAGTTTTATTCCTCCTCTCTTCATGTCTTGTCTTAAACACAAAGTCTGTTGTTAGCTCACTGCACGTTAGAAGATTCATGATACTGCAAGTGACCTTGGTTAGGCTGTTGCTTATAACTTGTGTAGCTTAGTTTGACCTGGCTAGTTGATCCCTAGGTGTCATAATTTTACTCTTTGCTTCCTGTTGAACTTTTTTAATGGTTCTATACTCTTTAGTAATCAGCATATATGTGTAAAAGGAAGAAAGACATATTGAAAGAAGGAAGAGAAGAAGGAAGATGAGGGCGCGTCGGATCATGATGGAGACTTGGAAAAACAATATTAGAGCTTTGATACTATGTTAAATTATGAGGGACCACATATTTCTTAATATTCAGGAGGATTACAAATTACAGATACATAAAATCAAGAGTAAACCACTATTTATATAGACCCATCTCAAATTATGACTCATAATATTACTAGGACTCTATAAGACTCTAAATACTATTAGGACTTCATAATCAAACATGCATGTTTTTATCTAACACATGGTTTATTTGAGATTTCTTTAACAACATCTTGTTTAATGTTTTATCTCATATATGAAGGGCAGCCAATGTTTTCTCATGCGCTTACTTGGTCAACTTGGTTCGGCCAGCAAATCGTAAAATCCCTATAAAGCATCAGAAAGCACTTTGGTATAGTGGTGAGTTTGTGGACTCTTATTAAATGTTTGAGCATTATATATTTTTTTCTTTGATGATCTGGGTTTTTAAACAGGCCTTAGGGGTGCAATGGCATTCGCCCTTGCTCTGCAATCAATACATGATCTTCCTGAAGGGCATGGAAAAACAATCTTCACAGCTACTACTACAATAGTTGTTCTAACTGTAGGTTTTCTTATCAGTGATTTAACTTGAGCTGCAATTATTAAACATCATCAAACTCTTCCTGAATTTAGTCGCCATATGCTTTCCTTAAGAAAATATATTAAGTTCTAACACAAAGTATCTAAAATGGTCAAAGGACACTAACTGTATAAGATTGAAATAACTCAATAAGAGAGATTGTAGGTGGATGCGAAGTGAAGTAAAAAGAAATTCAGTCCATTGTAAGAAGTATAAAATTGATGCTATAAATGATTGAGTGAGAGAGAATCATTCAAGATGGTAAAAATGTCCAACGTAGCCAGAGGTAGGCCAGGCCATGAGGACTTTGTCGTTATGACTTGGTGATTGATTGGTAAAGGGGATTCTGAACAATTAATGCGCAAGTGAAAGCACTGAGAAATTATAGGAGTATTCATCTTGGCTGTTCACTTTCAATCAGAATCCGTGGTGAATTTTGTTCCTGAGTGAATCCCATATTGATGGGTAACTTTGATTATGTGGTCAGTGCAACTAGTCCTAGCATATTAAATGTCTCTTGCACTCTGTAGAATGCTCTCAAACCATGACCATTTGGTAGGTCATATAGGTTTTCCATCATTATTTAGAAGTGGATGTAGGTGTCTAATTATCTGGTAACTTGACAAGTAGTGCGAAATGGTCTTCGTCTTGGAATGCAACCTCCTTCAGGAAGGCCTCAGAGCTCGTCAAGATTTGTGAACTTTAGCCTGATTTACTAGAGACACTCACCACTGCTTAATTTCCTTTGAATTCATCTCTTTCAAAATGGCCTAGCCATTAGATTAGGCTTCATTTGCAGTCCAAGAAGTTAATTTATGTCCATATGGTCCAAAAAATTATCTTCCCTATGAGTTAGTTCAATTCCTGTTTAAAACATATAAGCCTTCAGAACACATGATGGTATTATGAGTTCGTCTCTCAAAAGAGGAACTTGTGGAGGATTGGTAATACATGTGACTTGTGACAAGGAGGTCATAGGTTCAAGGCTGCCACCAACATTTATAAGAGGAACTTTCTCCCCTATATTGGGAGAGGCTGGGAGAGACACCCATTTTTGAAAAAAATTAATGTCTCTCAAACCATTTCTTACGCTTTGTTGCTTTTAAGAAAGGTTTTTGCATTTTTTTTTCTTTTCTGTTTGGATTCGAACCTGGTGATCTAAAACCTGATTTTGTTCAATATGCTGCTAGATTATATGCACATTCAATGTGCACACAACCTTCATAATCTGATGTATAACATGTGTATATGTGTACATGGAAATGTCAAAATTGGAAGGATGATGGAATAATATCTGTAAGTTCATATATATACATTACATTTTCTCCTGTAAAGACCTCCTGGGTTGTTGAGCAAAACAGATCCAAGGGTTATTTATGCTAAACTCAGAATAGGCAGTTGGAAAGTAGCCTAGGCAGTGAAGCCTCCTGTAGGGCTCAAATATATATACATTACATTTTCTCCTGTAAAGACCTCCTGGGTTGTTGAGCAAAACAGATCCAAGGGTTATTTATGCTAAACTCAGAATAGGCAGTTGGAAAGTAGCCTAGGCAGTGAAGCCTCCTGTAGGGCTCAAACAATTAAACTATCCATTTGAATATGGGTGGGTATCCCAAGTCCCAAAATTGAAGAACCTTCTGGTCTCTCTCAGGCACTGTGAACGAGCGCACAGGGACTAAAAGAAACTCTTAGAATTATGGCAAGCCCATTTCTTGTTCATAGTCCTCATCTAAGAAATTTTATCCTAATTAAGAGAGGGTAAGCCAGGTTGACATCTGGTTGTAGAATTTTGTCAAAAGTTTCATGTAGAGTGATCCTTATCCAACCCCATTTCGGTGGGGAAAGTTTTAAATGATGATGATGGAATTCTGAAAATGCCAAAACCAGTTTCTTATAATATACACCTTGGTTTTTAGTGAATGCCCTATCCACGGTTCTCATCACATGGGGCATGAACCTTTCTTATTTGCAACTTCCAACCTGATGATACTGCTAAACTCATCGCTCTTTATGAAATTATCTCCAATAGTAGTTAATGATCACTCTTCAAATGCATCTTCCCACACCCACATTGTTTAAATGTACTTAAGATTTTGTCATGCGCCCACTTGTTTTCTGATAGTTTTGAGTCTCAGATTGGGGATTGTATATTGAGGGTGAAATTTCAAAGCATTGATACAAGCTAGTGGTAGAGCATGAGCCGGGAAATGTTTCAGTGCTGTGATCCTGCATGGAAAATCTTATATAGTGCCCGTGCTCATGCTACTGATTTATTTCTTTAAATTTGTGCTAGGTATGAAATGTTAATGATGCCAATATGTGGAAGCATTTCGTGGGAACACTTCAACAATAGAATGCCTCTAACATATTCTTTTACTATCTTTTTCCTCTCTTTTTTGGTTGAGGAACATATGCCTTTTTGGTTGGGGAACATATACCTTTTTTTTTTGCTGCCGATATTGGGATAAGGTGATGGGCCATCATTTCTTAGAACTCAAGCGATGCATGATTGTAGAATCATTCTTGATTTCTTTTGATGTTTGGTATTATATTTATGTAATGTCTCAAATTAAACCTTGGAAATATTAAATCTCACTGGTGAAATAATGCAGGTGTTATTGATTGGAGGCTCGACAAGTAAAATGCTTGAAGCTCTAGAAGTCGTTGGTGATGTTCATAATGTTCCGACAGGGCAGGTAACTCTGAGTAGCTCTGCTTTTCTAGTTCATTAATATATTTGTGTTACTGTAACAACATTCCTTTTAGTGGTCATTCTTCAATTAAGTTTGTATATATGGGAGAACACTGTGACGCTCCTATCCTGGATGCACCTACTCATAAGCACCTTCCGTGATGGAACTGAACCCGCTTAAAGACCCATTCCTGTGTGACGAGAGGCAGCAATTAAAGACCCATTAATAAGGTGGCAAAACCAGTTATCCTTTCTGCACAAGCTCGTCACATGCAGAGCCACAAGTACCTCACAAACAGACTTAGCGGGTGGCATGAGGAGCAGCCCCACCCCCACCCCCACCCCCACCCCAACCCCAAAGCACCCCCCACCGCGTGCGCACAAACACTTGGTGGGTCTCAGTGAATTTCTACTGCCAATAGTAGACATGCACCCCTTCACTTAATAAGTAACCTCCTAAAGACATACTTCCTTCTTGTTGCAGTAAACACACATCTTAAATCTTACTACATAGTTGTGTCCACAGAACTGACAGAGACAAAAATTCTTATTGTACACAGCTCGCTCCCCATTGACTAATATGAACAATTTAGATCATGGGTGTTTGTACATTGAAAAATTAAAAGCAGCCCTATAATAATGCAAAAGTCTCACCTATTTGATTGTCTTTGCTTAAAAAGTACATTAGTCATTAATAAGAGACTCTGTGGTCAGGATTTACATCTAGGGGCATCAATAGATATGGCATTTCCTAATTCCTAGTAAATGTAATTATACAAATTCATAAAAGTTCTACAGATATTATAACCTCAATTCGCTTACTAATCCTTCCTATTGTTCAACAACATACTTTCAAATAAAACAATTTCTAAGTTGTCAATGAGAAAATATATACAATTAAATTTGAAAGTTTAATGTTTTTTGTGAAGCGTCGAGTATTTTTCCACGTTTCCTCTCTCAAATGTTAGCTACGATTAATTCTTGTGTTCACGAGACCTATTATATGCTAGAGACTTTTTCACTGTATATCCTATATGAGACTATTCATTTTCACTTAGTGTGACATACTCCTCCCGTTTTAGAGTATGGTGTCTTCGACATACTAACACTTCACTAGACAATGTGAGATTCTAGATGTGGCTCCCACAGATCAAGAGGTGGCCCCTATCACATTTTTATGTGGTGTGACACTTTGCTCCGTATAGCATTTGGTTTCAGACATTTTTGCCAGTGCTACCTCTGTCATTCTTTGTTCCTTAAAAATGCTAGTTACAATTAATTTTTTAGTTCATGAGATATATATACTAGAGACTTTTTCAGTATATATCTCATGTTGGACTGTTCACTTTCACTTGAGGTGTGATTCTTTTCTTTTTTATCTTTTGAAGAGTGAAAAACTATTTACTAGTTCCTTGTTGAAAAAAATGCCCCTCTTGCATGAAGATCCTGGACCCATCCCTACTTGTAACTGCTATAAAGTGTATGCACACATATATGCTCATAGGCACACATACTTGAAATTTATATCCTATATAACAATAAAGTGTACCATGTATTAGAGTTTATGATTATGAATGAAATATATTATGTTTCAAAAAATACATATATACACACATATATGCATATATACATACATATAAATACACATATACCCATACACATATAGGATAAAGTGATTCTAGTGTGTCTCCTTAGATAACTATGTAGGGAGGGCCTCAAATATCACCATGGACCGTCCTTGTGAACGATCCACTCTCTTCATCATGATTCTCACGTTTTAGAATGCTTATATATAGAAAATCATGTAATTTGGACATTTTTTAAACATCAATTAAATGATGTCATTTGTTCTATAGTTAAAAACTGCTAATTTTATAATCATTTATTGCATGGTTAAAACGTATCAAGAGTGATTTTTTATACACGTCCATTTTAGAACATGTAGATTAAAATTAGCGGAGTGGATCGTTCATAGGGATGATACATGGTCAGATTTAAGGCTGCCTCTCTAGATAGTTACCTAAAGAGATACACTATAAGTAAATTTTACCCACATATACATATCTAAAAACCCTAGAAACTCTAGAGGGGAAAAGTTGTCGTGCACGACTCCCCCCTCACCTCCCTTTATTCCTCTGGCTAGGACTTTCTCTCCTCTAGTTGTGAGAGCGTGCTCGAGAGAATTTTATGAGACGAAGATTGAGATCCGGGGATTGATAGCAACAATAGTTTTTGTCGTTCATCTTTGTAGTTGATACATGACAAGCATGAGACTTCATGCAGTCTCAACTGCTGGGGGTAACTAGCGATCCTAGCCATCTCGACATCCTCTTAGATTTAAGGATTGATTGCGGAAGGGGCTATTTTTCGTCGTTCATCTTTGCGATTGAGAGAGGATGTGCACGAGATTTCGTGCGAGCTCAACTGCTGGGGTTGACTAGCTATCCTAGCAATCTTGATTTTCTTTATGATCTCATTATCTCTTATGTGGGGCTATTATGAATAATCCATGGTAGCGTGTTATGTTTAGGGTCGCTACCGGAAGAATAATGACTTCGCTGATGATCGAGTTCGTGGTTATTTGACAACCATCGAGATACTTGATACACATTTTGGGTTTGAATCTACAAGAGGGTTGACTATCATCTTTCTTTAATCTTTGTTCTGATGAGTAAATTTAATTAATCTAAGATATACAAGGATCAACTTCGACCAATGGATTCAATTGATTCAAGTTTGTAAGTTAGATCTATAGAAAGATCAAATGTTTTATTTGTTTTATATTTTCTTATAAATAGTAGATCTGGCGAGATGGATTGTGCTTCCTCAAGGTACTCTTGGAGCTATTTTTAGCATGTTAATAGCTACTTTGTGATGAATTTCGGGTTATATTGAGTAATTGGTTCTCATGTGAGTTTTTAGGGAGGCTACATTCAGTGTAATATTTTGTATCTCTATTTTGATTAATGAAAATAATTTACCATTCAATATATATATATATATATATATATATATATATATATATATATATATATATATATGAGAATATTGGATATCAAGTGGCACCTGCGAAATTTCCTCAGGTGGTGGTCAAAAAGTCAATTCTATCATTGTATTTGATTCGATCAGGCCCTAACATGTTGATGTTCACTCTCTATAATAATCATATACAAAAACTTATGTGCACATCATGAGATTTGACTGTATATCTAGTGAAAACAAAATAATGATATTTCAAGAAAATGACATTTTGTATCCTCTTGATTTATGGTCAAATCTTATGATATACACATAATTTTTGGTACTTGATCATCATAGGGAACATTAACATAGTGGGCTCTGATCGAAATAACGAAAAACGACATGGTTGATTTTTTTTGACTGCCTACATAAGGAAATTCACTCGGGTGCCATATGATACCCATTATTATTATATATGTGTGTGTGTGAGATAGACTTGGGTACATACGAAGGATTCGAATCTTTCCCACTCAAACTCAATCTCATGACATTTAAATACAAGATCTACTCCGTTAAAGTTGATATACATTGTTTAAAGTAACTAAAAATTAAAAATCAAGTGTTTTGAATCCTTTTTGCCCACCCATCAAGTAGGCGCAAAATGGACGGCCGAAAATAGCATTTTACTTAGACCTATGACTTTAGCCATATTAATTCTCAAATTGACCATTTGATCATGATCTAAACATTTAAAAAATCCCACACCAATTTTTATTAGATTTCAAATATTATACACCGTTAAACTAACCAACTCATTATTTCGGTCGATTTTGCACCTACTTGATGGGTGGGCAAACACTATTCAAACCACTTGATTTTTAGTTACTTTAAACAATGTAGATTAACTTAAAACAGAGTTGATCTTGTATTTGAATATCATGTGATTGAGTTTGAGTGGAAAGATTCGGGCTCGAATCCTTCCGCATGTACTCAAATCTCTCTTTATATATATATTTATATATTTAGGGAGATGATCTTTTAGGGTTGGTTCTTAAACTAAGGTTTGTAAAAACTTTTGCTGTGGGATATGCTATGAATGTTGCGCTCTGTTTATGTTGATTTATACACTTTAAATAGTTTATGAATGAAAAATCAAGTGATTTGAAGATATTTTACTCATGTATCAAATGAAATTAAAATTTGCGACTTCAGTAAATTTTATTTTGTAGCTTGTTGACTGGGTAGGAAGTCTTCAAATCACTTTATTTTTCATTCATAGACTATTTAAAGTATGTAGATAAAAATAAACATAGCGGATCGTCCATAGGACGTCTTATCGTAAAGTTTCAACACTTCTTAGTTTAAGAACTGACCTTAAAGGATCATATATGTGTGTGTGTGTGTGAAAATATTATATTACATATAAGGTGTAACATAAGAGTTTTCACCTACCTATTATTTATTGATCAACATGAATTTTAGGATGTAAATCAACAATTCAGATCGTAGATATGAGTGCCCACTGTGTATTTTTAATAGGTAGATGTAAAGTTTTATGTTACACACTATGTAGTGTAAATTATTACCACATATATAATGTGTGTTTGTGTGTGTCTATACATACATTTATGTGTGTATGTATCTATGTATCAAGGTGTGAAATCTCGATATCAATATTGCTCGTAGGTTTTTGGTATCAAAATCGATAATACCAGCAATAATTGGTCATTTGATCCTAATCATATAGGCAATATCAATGTCATCTCAGATGTATTGGCCATATCAGTAATAGATGTACATACCAGTATGAGTATCAGGCGATATTTCAAACAATGATAAGTAGAGATAGACATAGCTACTTCCAGAAAGAATTTGAGCCGAATCCTTCCGATCGAAATTTAATGTTAGGTCATTCAAATGGTAATTCACTTTATTAAGTTGATCTGGATTATTTAAAGCGTCTAAATATAAAAAAGAAATCAAAATATTTCGAAAAAGAAAATTTCCCAATCAACTAGTCACAAAATAGACGACTGTAAGTAGCATGTTGCCTAGATTTATGAATTTGGAATATAAATTCTCGACCCAACCATTGAATCATGATCTAAACACTTAAAAATCTTTAAACACCAATTTTTGTTATGTATCAGTCATTGTCAATCATTAAACTATACAACTTGCTATTTAGGCCATTTTTTGCTCCTTGACATACATGCAATAAACCTTTAAAATAATTGATTTTAGTTTTTGGATATTGTAGTGGTCAGATTTTGATCTTCGTCAAGGTCATGACACGTGCCCGGACACTTGGAGGCTCCACTCTAGCCCGATTATAAGCCTGACATGGGCCCAGAAGGAAGCCTTGGGCCTCACCTTGAGCCTACATCCAATCAGACATCACTTAATCGGAGCTGCACAACTCTCCGGGACGCCAGCAATCAATACAAGATTCTTTCCTATCAGTATAGAGATTCTTCCGGAGCTACCGAAGGCTCCGACACGAAGACCCTCTAGAGCCTGCTACTCCTGCGTCACTTACAATTGGACAACACGATCCCTGTGATTCACGTATTCGACCACGTTGTCAGATCATCCCCACGTTCTGAACATTGTAACACCCCTATATCAATGCAGACAATTATGAATGGTAGCGGATATCACTGCATGGCGATCACAATCAAGCGGCAAGATCTGAGTGGTTACAAGGAGATCGTAACATGCAAATCATGTCGTTATGTAGATCCGGAATATCCGCACCCACGAAGACAGCTCAGGCGGATATAAATATATCTTCTCCATCGAGAAGTAGGGTTCAGACCAAATCACAAAAAACTCTAGCGGTTCACATCTAATTATAGGAAAGCCTAGAACTTGTAATCGCAACATCACTCTGCTGAAATCATTGTAATCCCAAATATTATAATGATCTCTTTTCCGTGATTTTTTCCTTTCAAGTTTTTCACGTAAATCCCTGTTGTCTGCGATTGCTTACATTTGTCTATTCACTTACAAAATCACTTACAACTCGTGGTGTGGAGAAATTCTCCGAGAATTTACTTCCACATTTTGGTGCTTTCATTGTGATCTTGAATCCACTCAAGATCTCTTCCCTTTTCCAAACCTTTCCTCAAAAAGCCTCGCTAAACAAAATGGCTTCACCGAAGAAGAGCACATGCTAGGATGTCGTCGTCGCTTCTAAAGGCAAGTCTATCACTATGGGGACTCGGAGCCTATCGATGCTCATCCACCCAACCTCGAGGATCAGATCGATGTCGGGGAAGACCACACTTTCCCGGCTGTTGCGTCGGAGGCAGGGACCAACGGACATGTAACCCAGCTCTCCGTCTAATGTGGGGGCAGAAGGGTCTCGGGTTTCCTTGTCACCACCACTCACCACGGGGACCACCCACACTGAGAGCAATCAGAGGCGTGCTAGATTTGACCTCCCGAGTGATGATGAGCACTCCGAGAATTCTGACCTCCACAAAGCTCCAAAGGTCCCTCGCATCGAGGACATTGAGGAGATTGTCAGGAGACGGATCGAGGAGGCAAGTCAACAACTCCGGAAGGAGGCAAGCCTTGCAGCCCGAGAACCTCTGACTCACCACTCTCAGAGGAAATCACTTTTCACTACGTCCCTAAAAAGTTCGTGATGCCGAGCTTCGAGTATTACTCTGGGGCGACCGATCCCATCCAGCACCTCCGGCAGTTCTAGGACAAGATGGTGGTCCACTCTCACGACGACTTTCTCTTGAGTCGCGTGTTCCCTTTCAGTCTCAAAGGCGCCACTTTCGACTAGTTCTACTCTCTTCCGAGGCACTCACTCTGGAGCTTCGAAGAGGTGAAGCAAGCCGTCTACCACCAATACGCTTCCCGACGAGAGCCGAAGAACAACAATCACCTCCTCACGATCAAGATGAAGCCCGAGGAGAGTCTCAAACACTATATCAGTTATTTTTAGAGCCAGATGGCCTTGGTGTATAACTGTAAGAACGACGTCGCTGCCGCTTCATTCGTCAGTAGGTTGCAAATCACCTACTTTTTCTACAAGTACTTGATGAAGTATGAAGTCACCAAGATGAGTGACATCCTCAGACTCAGAAGTACATTCAGATCGAGGATGTGACTCGGAGCGCAGTCGGTCGCCATTCTAGGGGAAGGGGAGAAGCCGAAGCTACAACTCGCCTTCCCACAGAAGAGTCAGAATCAAGCTTCCGACATAGTCAATAAACGACCTCCACGGAACCCTACCAAGGCTTACAGAGAGGAAACCAACTTCACTCCATTCAAAATTTTTGTGGATCATGTCTTCAACGCCATCAAAGATCAACACTGGGTGAGGCTCCCGAGGCCACCCCCACCTAACCCGAAGGGGACAGAAGCCAGAGAATACTGCGCTTTCCATGACAGAATGGGACATCGTACCGTTGATTGTTGCTCTCTCCCGAGACAGCCCAAAAGTTGGTAAACTGAGGGTACAATGAGTTTATCCTTAACCCCAGACAACCCTCGGAGATCAGAGTGCAGAAGGTCAACCAGACTCCGCAACATGAGAGTTAGGTCAACCAGGCTCTCATCCAGTATCGGGAAGTAAAAACCATCTTTGGCACTTTCCCGATAGAAGGTAATACACCTTAGTCGACCAAGACGGGAAGACGCTCGGAAAGTAACTAAACTCTTTTCATTTGAAAAGATATTGTATGATCTTAATACATTCAATGAAAAAGTTCACAGTTGCACACGATCTCTTTCCCTACAATCTCAAAAATGCATTAAACAACCTATATCAGGTCCTCACCCTGATGGCTCAGACGTATACAAAGTCACTACTGAACGACGGAAGCGCTCCTGATGGTCACTACCTATACCGAGTCACTCTTGAATGATGAAAGTGCTCCTGATGGTCGTTCAAATGCCTATATCGGGTCCTCACCCTGACGACTCAGACCTATACGGAGTCACTCTTGAATGACGGAAGCGCTCATGATGGTCGCTACTTATACGGAGTCACTCCTGAATGACGGAAGCGCTCTTCACAGTCACTTTTACAGCCTATATCGAGTCCTACCCTGATGGCTAGACTTACACGGAGGCTCTCCTGAAAGATGAAAACATTCCTGACGGTCACTCCGACAGCCTATATCGAGTTCGCACTCTGATGGCTAAACCTACACAGAGGCTCTCTTGAAAGACGGAAGCGCTCCTGACGGTCACTCCGACAGCTTATATCGGGTCCTTACCCTGACGGCTAGACCTACATGGAGGCTATCCTGAAAGACGGAAGCGCTTCTGAAAGTCACTCCGACAACCTATATCGGTTCTCACCGTGATGACTAGACCTATACGGAGTCACTTCTGAATGACGAAAGCGTTCCTGACGGTCGCTCAAAAGCCTATATCGGGTCCTCACCTTGACGGCTCAGACTTATACGGAGTTACTCCTGAATGACAGAAGCGCTCTTGACGATCACTCTGACAGCCTATATCGTGTTCTCACCCTGACGGCTAGACCTACAAGAATGCTCTCCTGAAATATGGCAGCAATCCTGACAGTCACTCTGACAGCCTATACACGGAGGTTCTCTTGAAAGATGAAAGCGCTCCTGACGGTCATTCCAACAGCATATATTGGGTCTTTATCCTAACGGCTAGACTTACATGGAGGCTCTCTTAAAAGATGATAGTGGTCATGACGGTCACTTTGACAGCCTATGTCAGGTTCTTACCCTGACGGCTAGATTTACATGGAGGTTCTCTTGAAAGATGAAACCGCTTCTGACAATCATTCTGACAGCCTATATCGGGTCCTCATCCTGACGGCTAAACCTCCACGGAGGCTCTCGTGAAAGATGGTAGCGCTCCTGACGTCCACGCTGACAGCCTATATTGGGTCCTCGCCCTGATGATTGATCTACACTGAGGCTCTCCTGAAAGACAGAAGCGCTTCTACGGTCATTCTGACAGTCTATATCGGGTTCTTGTCCTGAGGACTAACTCCAACCTACATTGGACTTTCGGTCTGACAACTAAAAAGCACTGCAGAGACATTGAAAAGAGTCACCCAGGGGTCAAGTTCTGACAACTGTCAACTTCGCGTCCAAACTGTCACTCCCTCGGGTCGAGCACAATTTAACAAATTCAGCAAGCCACACAAGCGCACAGAAAAGGTAAGGTACAAAATTGAATTTGTTTATTAATGTGTTTATTACAATACATTATTACAAAAGAGTAAGCGTGGAGTACAATGTCAACATGACGACTACTATCTCCGCCTATCACTCGGTTCCAACCCAGTCTTGCCCGAGAAGCAATGTCTTCTTAGCTCAGCGCAAATGTTGCACTTGGAAGGAATCGCGGTAGGGATCATTCAGCCTCACCACCTCCGCTTGCAGATCCGCAACATCACGCTTGCAATGTTGTAAGCTCTTAACATTGCAAGCTCTTCTCCAATTACTGAACCTTCCCTCTGAGCTCGAGCTTTTTTTCAACTCGCGAACGGAGCGAGTCGATCATTGACTGCCTCTCAAGAATGATATCTTGCAGGCCCGAGGCATCCTCCATCGCCTGCTTCAGCGCTTTCAGCTTTTTCAGAAGGACCTCAGAGAGTTCGAGTTTCTCCTTCCTCAAAGCCTCAGATTGCTCGAGCTTCTCCTTCTTCAGCTCCTTCAGCTGCCGGGCCTGCTCCAACCACTTGTCCATCAATTTGGACAGCTGGTTTCGGAGGTCGCTCGCCTTAAACCGATGACAATTCAACTCGCAGTCCAACTGATGGATAAGTCAATCATGCAATGTAAGCTCCTTGCGGAGAGGCAGGTCGGGCATCAATCGGAAGTGACTCCTTACCCCTTTGTCGCGTCGAGCGCGTAAGTAGTCGAGCAGAGATCCGGGCTCCTCCCTGAGACCTAAGTTGGAACCTTCCTCCGAGTCTTTAAAGTCGTCAAAGTCGGAATCATCCAAGATCACCACGAGCTCTTCAATAAATCTGCTACCTGGGGATCTACTTCTCACCCGACTTCCAAGACTCAGAGCCCCACATTTATCAGCACCCTCAGTGGGACCGACTAGGCCTGGGGAAATTTCTCGAGAGACGGGTATCATACCTTCCGTAGCCTCGTCAAGGTACAACAAACAACATAGTGTCAAAATAAGAAGACAATTCAAAATTTGAGAAATCTAGATATTGAGCAAAGTTTTTTATCCATTAATGACGAGAAGATTACAAAATATAATCAAAAAATTACAGCTCTCTTGTACACTTATAAAATCTGGGTGAGGTGCCTCGGCAGCTCCAGAAGTAGGGTCCGCCTCGGAGTCCCGGCAGGCTTCGGCAGAATGGCCCTCAGCAGGAGCTGCACTGACAGGAGAATCCCGAGAAGCCCAATGACCGTAGTCGTGGCGGAGGCGTCAGGCATCAAAGGAGTATGGGAGGTCAAGACTTTCACCGTCCTTTGGTCGGCACAGAGGCTCCTAGTATCGAGAGTGTATCTCGGTGGTTTGCCTTGCACCCCATCATTGTACTCGTCTCTGTACTTTATAAGCTTGAAGACTTTGACTTCCTTCTGTAGTCTCGCAACATTTTTATCCGTTTGCTTCTCGGTCTCCTCCTTTTCAGCGAGCGCCTGGTCCAACTCATGCCAAAGGCCATCCATCTTACTCTGAAAGACGCTCCTCGCACAGTCAAGCTTAACCTTGGCGTCTTCAGCCTGCCGGTTTGCAGCCTCTAACCCTTGGGAAGCTGCCTGGAGTTCAGAATCTCTCTTTTCGCAGTTCCAAGCTTTTATTATCTAGCTCTTCTCGAGCCTGGGATAGTTCTTGCTGGAGCACCGACTTTGTTGCTTGGAACTCCTTTCGGAGCCGATCCAATTCGCCCTTCCGGCTTCGTTCAGCCACCAGTTTGTGGTCCAAGTCAGCATGGAGCTTGGCAAGCCTCTCATCCACCTCCCTCTTCTCGCGGAAAAGGCATTGACTCTTCTCAGCAAGTCTGCATTAGCCCTCTCATTCTCTTTCAGGGCGATCCACTGACTTGCACAGGAGCTCAACAATGAACACAATATTCTACAAAAAAGAGATCAGGGGTAAGCTACATGATTACCAGAAGATAAAATACAGTTTGAGCTTACCTGGAAGATCTCGTTCTCCAGCGTTATTCGCTGGTCCCTCGACGGGAACGCCTTAAATTCCTCTAATTCTTGGAGGAAGTTACCATGTTCAAGGGGCACCTCACTGTCTCCCCTCCGTAGAAGCAAGCTCAGCCCAGAGATTGGCCCTTGACGCTCTAGAGCCGTCATCAAGGAGGAAGAGGCTAACTCCGAGGGCCCGACAGTAGCGCCGATGTCGCGGTCTCTTGCCCCCTCAGTCGGGAGCACAGACCCAGGGTATCCTCTGGGGAGAATCACCTCTCCGAGGACTTCGATCTCAAAGGTTGAGTCATGGGACTCCGGTTGTCCCATTACACTGGGAGGGGCCTCCTGCTCTCTTCTGTCTCCCTCTTCAGGATTGGAGCCTCCACCCACTGCTCCATCATCCTCTCCAAATTCTCGGCATCAGAGTCATACTCTCGTCCGGCGTCTCTTCTGTAAAACACAAGTGTTAAAATCATGAAAGCATAATGTGAAGGAATTTAGAGCTAAATTAATACTTACTCTTTCGGAGATCTAAGGTTTAGGAGAAGACTCCTGCGCTTCCCAGCTCCTCGGTCGCTCCGTTGAGTCGGGCACTTCCTGGGTCGCACCTCGGGCTTTGGAGCCACACCCTTCGATCGAGATTCCACCTCTCTTAATGAGACGTCACTCGCGAAAGCGCCCTTCTTCCCAGTGGCAGAAGCCTGCGTCTCCTCATCTCTGCCCGACACCATGGTTCTCGGAACGGTCGGGGATTCGGAGGGCCTCGTGGGTCCAGCAACCAGCTCCAGTTTTGACAGTCATACGGGAGTCGATATAGCTTTTGAAGCCTCTTCCGCATCTCTTTGGGGATTGCCGCTCCCCCTAGGGAGCGGACCCCTATTCCACGGATCAGGACACGCCCATGATTCTTGGTTGAGGCAAGCCTCCCAGGGTCGGAGACACGAACCACGTTGTCGCACTATCGCGTCACTTGTGATCGTTGTTCACCAGGTTGATGATCAACCTATCGCACCAACTCTGCGGAACGAGGGAGCGAGCATCCTGATGTGACTTCTCATCACGTAAACGGCGCAGAATTTCTCCACCCTATATGAAACCAGGGCATAAGTACGCAAAGAGCTTGAAATCCCAGAACGGTCTGTCATGCCCTGGTGTCAGTTGCGAGGACGGGACCTTGAAGTTTGCCAAGACATCCTGACAAAAAGAGTCATGGGGAGCTTCACCCCCAGAGCCAGGATCTGAGGGTGAAAGTACACGCCGTCAGTAGGAGGCGAGAATGTGACGTTAGTTTCCGGCAAACACCACTCCACCACAATTTTGGAAGGCAGACGGATGTCGTGCGACGCCAGATACTCATCCACCTCCTTCTGGCCACACAGAATACACATCTTAGGGTCAAAATCCATGGCTTCCCTCGTACTGAAAGCAACATTTTCCCCCTTTCCTCCTGGCTCCCTTCTTGCTCCTTGCCTCACCGCCTGCGGCAACAGACTTTCCTCCTTAGCCATTTGCAGTACGCTAATGACAGATTCAAAGGTTCAGAAATCAGAAACAAAGGGGAAACAAGGAGGTAGAAAGCTCAGAGAAATCTAAGGTTTATGAAAAGCCCAAGTGTTAAAGTTTTTCTCCAATTTAAAGGTAAATGCTGGCGTCACCTCAGTGATGGCTTGGAGCTAAAGCGTCTTTGAATACGCCGATTGTCTCTGAATCCTAACACGCAGCCAGCTGTCTCTGAATCCTAACCGCTACGTGAATCTCAACTCACTCAGATGGCTTTTAAGCGACGTCTACCTGCCCAGAGCGTACGCGGATTGGACATGTGGGGTGACTTTTGCCAGCCTTTATATACACAATATTAAATGAAAGAGTATGAAGAGCCGCCCCAAACTGCTCTCTAGCGTTCTTCAGTTGTTTTTCACGAAGCACAAGAATTTTCCTCCGACTACTAACACAAAATCATGTCAGAAGATGAGATTAGTCCGCTCTCCTCCTTCTCGCTCGAAGACTCTGAGAAGGAGGCGGATGGGGCATCTGTAGCGGTCAGATTTTAACCTTCGTCAATATAATGACACGTGTCCGTACACTCAGAGGCTCCACTTCTCTGCCAGCGGGCCCAGCTCACTTACAAGCCTGATGTGGGCCTATGAAGAAAGCCTCGGGCTTCATCTGAGCCTACATTCGATCATACATCACTCAACCAGAGCTGCATAACTTTTCGGGACGCCAGCAATCAATACAAGATCATTTCCTATCAGTACAGAGATCCTTCTCCAAGCCATCTAATGCTCTGACACGAAAACCCTCCGGAGCCTGCTACTCCCGTGCCACTTACAATTGGACAGCATGATCTCCGTGATTCACGGATCTGACTGCGCTGCCAAATCATTCTCAGATTCTGAACGTTGTAATGCCCTTATATCAATGCGGGCAGTTTCGAATGGTAGTGGATATCTCTGCATGGCGATCCTACAACCAAGCGGCGCGAGCTAAGCGATTACAAGGAGATCATAACGTGTGCATCATGCAGTTATGTAGATTCAAAATATCCGCACCTACGAAGACAACTCAGGCGGGTATAATATATCTCCTCCGTCAAGAAGGGGTTCAAACCAATCACAGAAACTCTAGCGGTTCGCATCTGATTATAGAAAATCCTAAATCTTGTTATCGCAGAATCACTCTGCTGAAATCATTGTAATCCCTAGATATTATAGTGAATTCTCTCTCTCTCTCGTAGTTTTTCTCTTTTGAATTTTTCACGTAAATCCTTGTTGTTTGTGATTGCTTACATCTGTCCATTCACTTAAAACTCACTTACAACTCGTGGTGTGAAGAAATTCCCTGAGAATTTACCTTCACAGACATGTTAAACAATGCAAACCGACTTTAACAGGATGGATCTTCCATTTTGATGGTCTAATGTTGAATTTGGATGCGAAGGATTCGGCCCAAATCCTTCCGGAAGTAGCCATCTCTCCATCTCTCTCTCTCTCTCTCTCTCTCTCTCTCTCTCTCTCTCTCTCTCTCTCTCTCGCGTGTAGCTCAATTGATGAATGATGATATTTGAAATTGGTTTGCATCATTGCTGCTCACTTTGTATGCAACATGAGTTGTGATCTTGAGTTTCCATTTGTTCTCTTTCATAATCAAAATTATAAAAATTGTTTGGCTTGTTTTTACTTTTGCTTTCATTTTATCTTTTCTAGCAAAATATTGTGAACATATTACCTGCTTATGTTTCATCTTGTCATTGCTTTGCTTAATGTTGCGCCTGGTTGTTAACAGAATGTTGAGGGGCAAAATGGGTACATTGGGCCATCTTGTGAGGAGGGAACTTCTGCTGGCAGCGGGATAAAAATGAAACTCAAGGAGTTCCATGAAAGGTATTTTTACCAGTTTGATTGGTACTTGACCACTTAATTGACATTTTCACCCATATACTAAACCAAGATTTCCTTGAATTCCTATGCAGCGCTGCATCATTCACTGCATTAGATAGAAATTATCTCACTCCAATCTTCACAATACAAAATGATGACGAGGATGATTTAGGTAATAAGCAATTGTTTTCTTTCTATACAAATTGAAGTTTGAGCGAGATTGCTTTATGAGTGTATATTGGAGTAAACATGTTCTCTGCATCTGCCAAGATATATGCAAGTATGCTACTAAGTTTTTAACTAACACCAAAGGTGACTATGCAGCCCCCGACCGATTTTTATGTGCATAGTGTATATGTACAATCATTCATCGTTTGAGCTTTTTTCCTATCAAATGGTTAGGTTGAATGTGTCTTTCATATCAAAAAGGCTTCATGGAGAACTCGTGAAGTTTTATATTGATTGTCAACCTTACTCCTGGTATATGAAACTAGGGACAAGAATGGGGCTTGCCATAAACCTAGTAGTTTATAGCTGTGCTGGGTATGAAAATCCACCTTATTTTGGTTCAGCATCTCAAGCTCATGCAACAAATTTTCTCTATGAAATTACACCTTAACCTCTCTGAGGCATGGTGTAAGCCAACAAGCCAAAATAAACGACATTCCAATAGGCACTGAAATGTCCTGGTTAGTTTAATCATGAGTTTGTCATGAACAGTGTATAATTAATATTGTTCATGACATGGATAATCAAAAATTTAACAAGTTTTCATCAAACAGAGGAACAAAAGTTTCCCAGAAGCACGACAACTGACAGCAGAAAGGTAGGATGTTGAGGAAACAGCATTTCTTGGGTTGGGGGAAAACACGGAACAGTTTGTTAGCTCAAATACAAATTGCAGGCCATATCAAGGAAAAGAAATTGCACGTGTCGAATGGATCAGAGAGGGTAGGCTCCTCTACAAACTATCATCCTAAAACTGATCATTGTTCCTATACAATTTGAACTATCCATTCCATTTTATGAATCTTTAAACAAGACATGCCCCATAGAAAACATACTCTAAATTATTCGGTATTATGGAAGGAGAATGATGTCGTGCCTTATATTTGTATGAATCCTGCGTGTCTAGTAGTAGCGATGGAGAGAGTTTAGGACGCCTTCAAGTTGAAAGGGGGCAAGAAAATATGATGACAGTGTTGTTAAGGAGCTGAGCAGTGCTACTATGGCATAAAGTTCGGATATAGGGATGCTAATACCTACATAGAATTAATTACATAAGCCAAGTCTGATTTGAGTACAAACCAACCTTGCAAAGAACAATTGATCCTGGCCTAAGTCCAAAGAGACTATAGGTTTTGTTCTATTCTAAATTTGGGTTTGGGCCCAGATCCTGGCCTTAGAATGACAATCAACTCCACATCTTGATGATCAGTGATGTAATGAAGTTGGCCAGGGCATTGAGGTTGATGCTCTAAAGATAAATAAATGATAAGGCAAGTATAACAGGGGATTGGATCAATTTTTAACATCCTTCTGAGTGTCCCGCCCTCCATACATCATTTTAGTTACAATATATCCCTGGGGGTGATGGGGAATGATGTTCCTTTTCCTTTTTAGCTGCCTTCCATTTGGATTCTCATCGGCAGCTATTTCTGCATGTTACTGGAACTTCTGGTTAGTGATTACAACTTGTGGAAGATGCTGCACTGCAGCTTTATCTTATTTGCCATCATGCAAGAGACCTGATTTCAAATTATTATGGTTATTTAAAAACTAGACAGGCATAATAGAGGTATTAATTCTAAATGATACTTTATCATCCATAGTAATCTTAAGCTGCAAGTTTATGAGAAGAAAAGGCCTGAACAGGCTAAGTGACCAAGTCCAAAACCCCCTCAGCTATCTTTAATAATGGCCTAAATGCACTTAACTGCACCCTGCCATGCCTAGTCAACTTAAAAGATGGGGTTGGGACTTGAGAATCAATCCCTATGAAGCTTGGATTCTCAAGCCAAGACAGAGAACCTAAAAATCCAGCCAAAGTAAGCTAAGGTAGATCAGACCTTTTGCTTGAAGGCTTTTGGTTAATTCTGTAGGACAGGGAACTGGCAAGAGTAGGGTGTTGGACATTTGATAACTCCAAACACTCTTGGATACTGTGGGTTGCTACTCTCACAAGTACCACCACAAAAACGAACTCACTCAGGCTAATGCCTTGCTTTTGCAATGCTTTGCTTTGCTTTTTCTTTTCTTTTTTTCTTGCTTGCTTTACAAGACCACCATATGACCCCTTATATTGGGTTTAATACAAAAGGTGTTTCATGTGTCGTAAATACATAAGTCAATAAACTTCACTAAACCTACTTAGTAAATGTACTATTAAAGATAGTATTTAGGTCATTATTAGAGAACCATTATAGGCCACAAAGTATTTAGGCCATTATTAAAGATAGTCTTTAGGCCATTATTAAAGAGCCATTATTGGCCACGAAGTATTTAGGCCATTATTAAAGATAGTATTTAGGCCTAATCAATAAACTTCACTAAACCTGCTTAGTAAATGTCTATAATGTCATAATATAAAAGTATTTCTCAAATGCTCTTCACTTTATTTGTAGTGAATGAGATGTGAAGAAGCTTCAGGTTTGCCTTATTTCATGACTCCAACAAATTCAGCATTGCAAGTGAGCAATGAGTTCGGATCACACTACTTGGAGGTGGGTTGTTTCTATAAACCTCCAGTAGCATGGGATTGCTAAGGGATCCTATAAGAGTGACTGCCTGTTGGAAATTGCAGTTCAGAGCATAAATTGCTGAAGGTTCAGATCTCTATCTTAAGATTTTTGACTGAACAACTACCCAGTGGTGTTAAGTGCCGAGTTAATAAAATTAGTGTGATAGGAAACCATGAAACAAGAATTGAAACAACAATAGAGATGATTCATAGCAGCACTTAGGTAGAATAGTATAGGAAAACCCAAGATGGCTGATATATGAATGTGTTGATACTGATTTTATTTTTATTGAGAGACAATCGCTAAGTTCAAGTTGTAAGAAGCCTTAAAAATTAAAATCTTAACCTAAACGAGCAAAAGACAAGGATCTGAACAACATATGTTGATCAGTGATAGGCTGGAAATTTAAGATAACACTGGACTTGATGAATCCAAGAAAAAACCTGGAGAACTCGTGAAACCTTAATATCAAAGTTCACTTCTCTGAAGTTCTACTGTTGCAGATGATATAAGAGGAACAGCGAAGACCAGCAAGAGGGCCTAGCAAGGAAGTGTTACAGAAAATCATGAAATACTAAACAGGGGGATAGAATTCTCAGAAACAACTATAGGACTTATAAAATAGATGAGCGGAGTTAAAAAGGTATCAAACTTAACTTTAGGAAACTCTGGTTTTTTTTTTTTTTTTTTTTTTTTTTTTGGGGGGGGGGGGGGGGGTGGGGTGGGGTTGGGGGGGGGGGGGGGGGTTAATTAAAAGGTTATTCAATCTCACTCAAATGTAACTTGAGATTTTACAAGATAGTTGACCAAAAGCGGGTCCATAAGCGAGCTGCTATGAAACGTCAAAAAAAAAAACAATATAGAAAACAAAAATTATATGCCGGAGAGGTTAACTACTTGTAAGTTGTGGGTCAATGATGTGTAGCGGTAGCAATCTTTGTAGACAGAAACTACCATTGAGAAGCTGTACAGACATGTATTGAAATATTGGACTTGATACTTAATACTTTATGCACCCTTTCTAGATTTTGTTGTGTGGCAGTTTGTCTTGCCATGGCATGTTGATGTTGGTGTGTCCTTGATGCAGACATCCAGCCAGCACCACAGATCGAGCTATTTTAGTTGGAGGCTGTATTTATTTATTTAGTAAGTTGAGTCTAGTTGCTTTTTTATTTATTTCTTTTGTTTTACTAGTTTGTATTCTTTTTAGTCCCACATCGGTTGTGAGAAAAAGCCGGAGTGTGTAAGCCTATTTAAGACGAGATATTGTATTAGAAAAAGAATGAAGATTGATTTATTGACATTGAGTTATTTTCGAAATGAAAATTGCTTAATTAAATTGGTATGTGAAATCCCAGTTTGAATAGATTTGGTATAAAACCAATATCTTAGTTATTCCCTTATCCCCTCTTCAAAGTTCTCTCTCTTCTATCTCAAATCTCCAACCTCAAATCCCAATTTCAAATCCCCATTACAAATCCGCATCCAATCCACTAAACCACAATTAGTTACAAAATTAAACCCACAACAAATCCCTTCTCTCTTTCTTCTCTCTGCTCCAATCACAGCCTCCAGCACAAGTTCCCCCCAAACACACATCGCCTCCCTCTTTCCCTCTGTGTGAGCACAAGCAACCACCACCCCACCACTCCCCCATCTCCCTTTACATATGCTAATAACCGCCAACACATAGACCCCCCCCCCCCCAATACCTACCTGCTTTCCCATCTCTCCCCTGCGTGCGCCAACCGCCGCCAGCAACCAGAGGTCTACTAGGCGCCGTCGCTCCCTTTCCCTCTGCAGCAACAATGGCAACCCCCCCCCCCCAGCCGGCCGCCTCCTTCCCTCTTTCTGCAGCACTAAAGGCAACCCCGTATCCCTCTATTCCTCTGTAGGCGCCGACAGCCCTGCCGCCTCCACCGTTTCCTATCTCCCTCTGCGTGCATGGACAGAGAGCAACCAACAACATTGAACATGCTCAACTACAACGGATTAAATTCAGATTTCAGTAAGATTATGTAAGTTCAGTCAATGATCAACAAAGCAAGTCAATAACAACTACAATACGGATATACCTGAGAACGAGCTTCTCAATACGTAATTTTATTTTCGACAATCGGATTATTAATTAGATTACATCATATTAGTTATTATCTAAAATTTATCATGTTAATTTGTTGTCTACTATAACTGAGAGTTGTGTGTTTATGCTACATTTGTTATCTACAAATTATATTAAAGATTGGACTGGTCAATTAATTGAGTATTGTGTTGGATTTGTTGAGATTAGACTTATCTAAACTACACTGACAATTATTGTTAAAATCCATCGTGTGACAGTACTAGTTTTAGATTTATTTTCTATCAGGATCATAAATTTTGGTAAAACATTTCAGAATTCAGATTTATCACTGATATATCACACCATGGGGTTTCACATCAGTCTTTGTCCATGGAACATAGGTGGCGATAGGTCAGACCACTAACCTAGTGGTGTCAGCTTTTTTGGCCTGATCCATATATGTTTAATGCTGACCCAACCAGTCAACAGTTGAGTAACTCGAACCTGATTTGCTGACCCATTTATTTAAAGGGGTCAGATTAGGTAGCGTCAGGTTTGGTTATTAAAGAGGCCAGAATTTAGTAGGGTTAAATACCAATTTTAATGAAACATGCAAGGATGAGGACTTGAATTGCATCTAATAATAATACCTTAACCAACTCTACTATTAACCTTTTTGTGTTAAAAGTGACAATCACATTTTCAGTATAATTAGGTTAACTGGAGATAATGAAGTCAAGAGTTCAGGCTCAAACCTGACCTGTTTATTAAACAGGTTAGTCAATCTTCCGTATATATGACCTAAAGCCGATTTGGGGTGCCTTGTCAGGTCATTGTCATCCCTAACAAGTTGTCATTGTGTACATTAGTAAATGAACGTCCTCACTTATGAATTCCAAACCCATTTAAATGCTGAAATGATATCCAGAAAATCCAGCAAAGAGGCAAAAATATGATTAAATGATTGTTGAGCTGATAGGATACCCTTTCGGCTTTGATATAATTTATTGGAATACTATGAAGTGTACTTTTTATTATGTTATTCCAGTTTATGTGAAATCAATATGAAATCGGGAACCATCTAAAACGAAAAAATATAAATCTTATTTAAAGAAAAAGGAAAGGAAGGAAATAATTAAACTAATGTGCCAAACTAGCCTTATATCTGCCCCATGCCCCCCCCCCCCCCCCTCCCCCGCAAAAAATTAAATTAAATTAAATTAAATTAAATAAAAATTGTAGCCATTGAGTATTTATCATCCATTGTAACAGCCCGCAGCTGTTCTTAGATTTTCTCTTTCTTTCTTTCATTTTTTTTTTGTGTGGGGATAATGCTGATAGCAGATTCTTCCTTGGACTGGAATATTTTCTTTCTGCCACTTCATCCTCATAAAAAAACCTTTCCTTCTAATAAATCTTCTAGGAAGACCAAATTCCATATGGGGGTCACATGAGAATTTCTTGTGAGTGATGGAATATTATTGTTGTATTTGTTTGGTATTGGTCTCTAATGTTGTGTTTAGTGTTAAGGGTAGGGGTGGTATTTGAATTTGGACGAGGTTGTATCCACTGCTTGTTCTTTTTCTCTCTTTTTAGCCTATGTTATCAATAATAAATTGACAAACAAAAAAAAAATTATGAATTTTATTTTTCTCTTCCATTAGAACTAATCTTTCCAAACTGTTACTCATGAACTGAGATTATATTTTTCTTACACTGAACAGAAGATCCTCCCCAAAATTCAGGAGATGTTGATGGTCATGATTGAACTTCTTGTTCTGTACTGATCCTTACAAGAGGGAAAGCTTGATCAGCCTCGGCATCTCACCGGGCAAGCTGGGTTTCTGAAGCAACTAACTGACAGGTGAACACTCGAGCTGACATACAACAATTATTGCCTCTGCCTTTGACATTAATGTGATACATCCACAACATACAACAAGGGTCTCTGCAAGAGTCGAGAACTGCAAGTTTATGCACATGTATATCTTCATTGTTAAATGGATTCATGATATATATAACTTTTTTTTCTTCTATCACGGAACTCAACGTTTGGGGACTCTCATGCTGTGCCATGAGAATTCTTATTTTCATCCATTTCTGTATACCATGCAGTGAATATTTGTCTTTGGATAGAAAAGCTTAATACCTCCACTTTCTGTTGAGTCTTGCATTTGGTCTGTGTTTGGAATCACATTTGTGTTACCCAAGTGGGTTTTTCAAATTGGGATTATTTGAATGCGGTTAGAAACAAATACAGCTAAATGATGCCAAATTTTTACTTGCGTGCGAGGCCTTGTAAGGTGTAAATACTTACTTTGAACCTTTTCTACTTCTTATTTGCGTGGCTTGGATCTCGGTCCTTCCAAGGGGAGACCCTACTCTTTTACCATTTAATCTAGGCCGTAGGGCAAATGCTTGCTTTGAGATAGCATCTGCATTTGTTGTGTCTTAAGTTTTATGCACCACTCTGAATTATGAGGGGGAAAGTGAATAAATTAGGACAAATTTTGTAGAGGTGTGTGGTGGAGCAGAAAACTTAGGCCGATGTTCATCCAGGGGGATCAGGATGAGACCCCATGGGTTAATCCTTATTTTGAATTGTAATTCCCTGTTTACTTTGTGTGTGTGTGTGTGTGTGTGTGTGTGTGTGAGTGAGTGAGTGTGAGTGAGAGAGAGAGAGAGAGAGAGAGAGAGAGTTGTCTTTCCATACATTTGAGGTGTATTTGAGATTAGGTTCTGAATGAATCTTTACTTCTCTGACGACTGTAGTTTAAACCAAAGAGCCAAGGCATGTAAATTTGTCTCTCTTCTTAGTTCTGGTGTTTGATTTCCCTTTTTTTGTGGGACTTTTATGCAACAAATTTGTGTCCTTCAGTCTGCCCTGTGTTATAAATACTTGTATGATTCGCTAGTTGTGAATAAGTCATGTTGAATCTCGATGTGTTGTTTATGCTTGCAGTCTAGTTATGAATGTTTTATGTGTCAAAGTGAGACATGAAACAGAGCTGTCATGACTACTTTCATACGGTGAACCACCGTTGCGATACACTGTTAATTATGAGCTACATCTTGAAATGATAAAGGATGAAAATCAGTTGACACTTTTTTCACATTTATAAAGTGCGTTCTGAAACCAAAAAAAAAAAAAAAAAAAATCTTTTCATTTTGCCCTTTTTGATTTTCTTTTTATTCGTTTTTCTTTTTTGAGGAGTACTTGTCTCCCTGCTCTAGTTTATTTTTGCCACTCTTTGAAGGTTTTAATAAATTTCTTTCATGTTACCGTTCATCTTCTAAGATGTGTTCTCATGAAATATTGGTGGATTGCGATTCTTGTTCTAATTTCAATACCACATATCAGTGCTGCTTTCACCTGTATCTCCTTTTTATTGGGTAATCTTTCGTCTATTATCTTCAATTTCAAGGGTTTGTTTGAATTTCTTTCTGAGTTGTGATTTCGGCTCTTTTTTTTATTGTCTATTATCTTTGAATCGATAAAAGTTTAGTCAAATGTATTGTATTTAAGGTTCTCTCAAACAACAAGACATCTCCTTGCGTCATAGGTTGTCGGTTTGAATCTCTTCAATCACAACAGTTGAGGGAATTTTTGAACTAAATTTGCGAGGGCAAACTAAAACAGAAACATTACAAAACGGCTCAATTTATTACACACAGATGTCATTGTGCTTTACTAATAGTTTGTGGAGACTTATTCACATCATTTTGAGAGTGGTGATTGTCAGAGATTTATCTTTCAATATTACCGGTCGAGTCCGCCTGCTGCAGGAGTTGAACGTGTAACCTCCGCACACACTTGGAGGGGACGTCACTAGGCCATAGGCGCTGAGCTGGTGGGTGGAACCTAGCACTTCATTGGAGATCCAAGCAGACCGACCAAAATCACAAAAGTGAGTTCCTTGGGCCATAATCACCAGCTTCGACCGGATCCAATCGGGACCCCACCAGAAAAGTAACCACATTCGTTTTGGCCCAATTGTCGGCCGTTAACTCACCAAACAGGGGACCCACAGAATCACGAATAATCACACGATCCAATAAAATTTCCAGAACCCCATCTATAGTTTTTCAAAAAAATTAATTTCAAAAAACGACTTCTCCCAAATAATTTCAAAAACTGAGTGACATGCCACGTTGGCGTCACGTTGATGGCGAGACGGATGACCCCGCCAGTGTGGTGTCTGCGCGACGTCATGTCTTTTTGGATTCGTCCGAGGGTTGTCAACCCTTGACGAGCAAATTTTTTCGCTCTGCATTTGTTCGTCTAGAGTTGTCAACTTTGAATGATCAAAATTATTTTTTAAAAAAGATTTTTGCTCGTCCGTGGTTGCCAACTTCAAACGTATCGGGCTTGGGCAATTTT
>JAVJIF010016273.1:0-32500 GCA_038442645.1 Agave tequilana
AAAACAGTTAATTTTGTGGTCATGTAAATTTCAGTTACATTCTAATTATAATCTAATTTTTAATTTTCTAAATTAATTTTATTTTAATATTCTTTTGTGGTCAACTTTTTCACTTTCACTTTCACATTATCATCCAATCACCGAAAAGACATAACATTTTTCAAACCATACTTCCCAAACAACATCCAAGCACCGGAAAACTCACTAATCAATCCCCAAGTTCCAAAAGGACCTATTGCCACTCCCTCACTTCCTGACTTCCTCACTTCCACCCCTAACCAAATAACCCTAAAAGTTGAGGTGCTTTAAAAGCTCTATTGATTAAATACAAGTGTGTGCACACAAACAATACCAAGCATGTATATAATATGAACAATGTAAGGCAATGCAAGATATAAAAAAGAGAGAGAGAGAGAGAAAGAAAATAGATCAAACGCAAACACAGTGATATGATTCGAGGTTCAAGCCACTGCTCTACATCTTTGCCTTCACACAGAAGAATTTTCACTATGTTCACACATGACCTTCCAAAAAGAGACCTAACTCAACACAAAGAGTACACAACTCATTTCTCAACACAATCACCTCTACAGAAGTGGGAGCACAAAGCGAAGAAAGAGATACACTTGGTGATCACAAAGATCACAAACACTCTCTTAGTGATCTCAAAGGACTACAAACAATTTTCTCACAAAACAAAAATCATAAAGATAGGATTAGAATTGAATAGCTCAAGTATGAGAAATCAAAATGTTTTGAAAAAGAAATGACAAAGAAAACACTTTGAGGAAAACATCTTGATAGATATGTAAAATGAAGAACAAAACAAATTTACCAAATTTAGCTTTTCTTTGATTTTCCAAAAACTTTGAAAACAAATAAAGATAGAGAATTTTTAGCACAAAACTTCTTTTTAAAATTTAAACACTTGAAAAGATAAGAAATTTTGCTCATGAAATTCTTGGTGAAAACTGGCCTCAAAGACCCATTTTTATAGGAGTCTGAAAATATAGCCATTGGGGTTCAGAACAGGTCAGAAATTACCTGTCAGTTGACCAACCGGTCGACCGCTAACGGTCAGATTTTCGACCATTGGGGTTGTCGGTCGACCGGTCAGTCGACCGCCCCAAGGCACAGTGAGATATTTCTCACTGTCAGTTGACCGCCCGGTTGACCGAGGCCAAAACTGTTGGCCCAAAGGCCCATCACTCTAGTTTTGATGATGATCAACTCATGTAGTTATAGTACTAATAATTTTGTATTTATTTAGTTTCAGATTTGTGATCAAGATCTTAGTAGGTGTGTAGCTTCAACAAAGGATTTAAAGTTAAGTTTTGGGCTAGCACGGTTTGATTCAAGAGCTTGTGCATCAAGACCACATCAAGTACTCAAGAGGAGTCTAGCTCTATGGATCGTGTTTGGACCAAGTCAAGAAGATGTAAAGACTTCAAGTGAAGACCTTCATGATCAAGACTTGTGTCTAGGTTTGTTTTTTATAAGATTTTATTTTTAGATAAAATGTAAAGGATAGAATAGTTGGTGGATTGCTCAAGTATACCATATACACGCACACTCTTGATTTAGATAAGTTTTCATAAAAGAATTTTTATTTTGGAAAAATACAAAAGAGTTTTCTTTTAGAAAAATACCGTTTGGTTTTGGAATTCAAGTATATATGTTTTAACCAAAACCAAATTTAGAGCTTAATGTCAAAAACATAGATATTTCACCATGTATGTGTAGTGGATCATTTCCATACACTCTATGCTTTAAAAGAGTTTAAAATAGCTTGTTTTTGTATTTGGAGAAGTTTTGGAAAAACCAATTTTGGAAAAATACAATTTTCGTTTTTAGCCAAAATTTTCAAGTTACAAAAATAGTTCAAATTGTTTGTAACATGTCTTGATTTTGTTCAAGCATGTTTGATTATCAAAGGATAATGTTAAAACTATTTTTTTAGATTTTTCGTGAATTTTTGGGATTTTATTTAAGCCAAAAAGACAACATTTTAAATCCCTAAATTTGGCCTGCTAGGCTCTGCCGGTCGACCGGACTAAGAACCGGTCGACCAGAGCGGTCGACCGATGTGCACATATGCGCACAGGATGAGCCGGTCGACCGCACGGTTGACCGCCGAGAGCAGCTGCTCTCTGGAAAGTGCCCCGGTCGACCGGCGCGGTCGACCGGCAGAGAGCTGAGCTCTCTTTATCCTGGCCACGATCGACCGGCCGGTCGACCGCTGGCTCAACGGTAAGAATTCTGACCATTGGCCGGTCGACCGGGCGGTCGACTGACAGGCCAACCTGGCTCCAACGGCTAGTTTTCTAACTCTATAAATTGGGACTTTTGGGGGCTGTTTTCTCGAAGAGTTTTAAGTGGGTTTTGAGCTAGTTTTTCCAACTTCATTAAGAAGTTTTCTCCACTTATTTGAGAGAAAATATTTCCAATCAAAAGGGGAGTTTATCAAGAGTGTTTTAGAAGTGATTTTCTTGAGTTTTCCTCTACCATTTCAATCCTTGTTTTCTCACACAACACTTGAGCCATCCATTGCTATATCTACCTATAGGGATTTGTTGTGAGAGAATTTTAGGTGATCAAAGTGTTGTGATCACCAAAGTTTCATCTTTGTACTTTGAGAAGGCGGACTTGCAGGTTCGCAGTGTTTCGAGTTCGTGTGTGAACTCGGTGTTTGAAGTGCGGCCTCGGCGAGCTTGTGGGCTTGCGGTGTGTACGGGACTAGAGAGTCCAAGAGTTCTAGTAGGAACTTCTTGGAGGTGTTGCGGCACCGAGTGATCCGGTGGGATCGGTTTATAGTGGAAATCCTTCAAGTGTGAAGGCGGGGACGTAGAACAAGTGTGCACGAACCTCAAAACAAATCTCCCGTGTTTGCGATTGCTCACTCTCTATCTCTTACTCTTGTTTATATCTTGCATGCTTTTATTGCTTTCATCTTATATGCTTGATATATATATTGTGAGCTCAATTGTTATTTGCTTGGTGATTGTTTGCTAACACTTGTATTCAACCAAGAGAGCCAACGCGGCACCTCAACTCTTATTTAGAGGAATCTTGAGGAGTTAGTCCAGAGCCCTTCACGGGGAATTCGGCTACACTCTTGTGTTATACTTGGTATTTAGTGTAATAAGTTTTAATTTGCATTAAATAGTTTTTAATTCCGCATTTAGTGACCATAAGATTAGCCATCACCTATTCACTCCCCCTCTAGGTGATTTACAATTGGTATCAGAGCCAAGTGCTCTTGATTTGGGTCTTACAACCTAGAGTTAAAGATCCTCATTTTTAGGCTAATCACAATATTTGTACACACACCATGGATTTCATGTCACCTCCCACCTTTGACATTCTTAACATCCAAACTTGGAAGGTTAAGATGTCTTTGTACCTCAAAGGCCTAGGTATTCATGTTTATTTTGCCACTACTAGAGATTCATATTGTTTAAATGGCAAAAATATTGAGGCTAATGCAAAGGCCATTCATGCTTTGAAAAGTACCCTAAATGATGAATATTTATCTAGGGTTTCTAACATTGATTCGGCTTTTGTAGTTTGGAATAAAATTCTCTCCCTTGGCGAAAAAGAACAATACTATGTGGGGAGCGACTCGGATGTTGGAAGTGACGCTTCCAACTTGTGCTACATGGTCCAAGGGGATAACCCCATGAGGTAACTACCGAATCCGAGGTAGATGAAGATGTTGATATGTCCTATGATGAGCTTACATCTTTTTGTCAACAACTTCTTGAAAAATATGACATGCTTAGAAAAGATAATAAGAAAATGAAAAACAAATTTGATTGCATGTTAAAAGAAAAAGATTCTTTACAAGAAAAATTTGAAAATGTTTCAAAAGAAAATGAATCTTTGAAAAATGAAAATGTTTCCTTGCTTTATAAATTAAATGATCTTTGTGAAGGAAACACTATGTTGAAAAATAAAGTTGTTTTGGTGGAAAAACAAAAAGAAGTTGCTTTAAATGAAAACACTTCTTTAAAAGAAAAATGATTGAAAAGAAAAAGAAAATGTTTCTAAAAGAATAAGAAAAATGATTCTCTATCTCACCATGCTTTACATGCCACTATTAATCAAAATGAGATTAAAAATTTAAAAAATAAAATTGATTATTTGAGATCAACTTTGAGCACATGTGCATTTAACCATAAGAGATTGGAGTCCTTGTTTTCAAAGAAACAAACTCCACATGTTCATGCACGTCATCCACATCATGCATATTCACTATTTGCACGTCATGATCACACACATACACATATGCATGCTAGGGTGTACAAGTGTACACATTGTGGCCGCAAAGGCCATTTAGCAAAATTTTGTTATGATAAGATAAATGCTTTAAATTTTGTTAATAATAAAAATGTTTGGGTTCCTTACAAGACTAACCCCAAGGACCCAAAAGAAAATAGGTACCAAAATTCCCACCTTGTGTTTTTGATGTAGGTGAGGGCTCTCACATGACGTGAGAGGATTGGTGCCTTGGTGGTGGTTGCACTTGGACTGGATGGACTTACTTTTGATGCACCGCTATCAAGGAGATTTGGTGGGACAACCACCGTGTTTTGGAGATTTTGGAGTATAGTTCTTTGCTTTGGTAACTATCTCTAAACTCCTAATTTAGTTTACATTCTTATTCATATATGATATTTTTAGCATGTTCATGTTTTGTACTTCATATGATAAATACTAGTTAAAATGTAGTTTTATCAAAACTTGGATGTATACTTGTACAAGTAGTGAGCAATAAATTGATTCATATATGTTTGCACTTCATTGTTCATTTGTACTCACTATATGCACATGTATAACCTAGTTTTAATGATTCTCTCATTTACACTTGTTTTGCCTATTTTCATGTTTTACTTCATGTATATGTATTTTGTATTCAAATCTAATAAATATACATGTATACCCCATGAGTCATTTGCTTTCATGCAATTTACATTATGGACTCTTTTTATGTTTGGGCTATGTATGCATATTGTTAAGATTGAATAAAAATATACATATACCTAGAAGTTTATTTTTAAGATGAAAAATGAATTTTTATGATTTTTATCTTTATATGAAAAATGAATTTTCATGATTTGTTTGATAAAATGATATTTATGTTTTGAGCTTCATTGATTATCTTCATGGAAAATGCTAAACACATGATTCTTGTACACTCACACTTATTTGTTTATTCATGACTTTGTTTCATGATTATTTTTGAGCCTTATAGATTTCAAGTGTCGCTTCTTGTGTATTTAGTATGCTTCATGAACATATATGATTTGGTTTCATGTTTTGAAGGATCTTTAACTAGTTTTTCAAAAATTATCTTTAACTAGTTATTATTCTTCATTTGGTAGTGTTTTTCAATAAAAATATTTTTAAAACCTATTTTGAAAACCCCTACCTATCCCATCATAGGAGGATGGATGGGCGAGTATGCCTTGTAAGCTTAATTGAAAAATCTAAGGGTGGTGGGTTATGAGTTATATACTTGATCTCAATTGATATTTTCATTTTATATATACTCATATTTTGTTTTCTATATATATATGCTTCATAATTTTCATAATATCAATTTTTATTGGTATTTTCATTTCATACGTATATATGATTTATTTGTGCAATAATCTTCAATTGGTATCTATTGATTGCAATTGGTATCAAAATAATTTACAATAATTTTCAATTGGTATCAATATGATTCTATTTTGATTAAAATTCAAAATTTAAAATGTTTATTTACAATTAGTATCTTAAAATTTGATTGATTTACAAGTGGTACCTTAAAAAGAAAAAATTTATATGATATCTTAAATTTGATTCTAGATATCTCAAAATTTGTTTTATTGAGAAACTCAAAATTTGTTTTTAAATGAGAAAATTAAAAATGTTTTGATTTGTTTTGCCTATATGCAAGGGGAGCTTAACATCTCTTCTACATATAGATTCATGTTGAGTGTATCTTATATTGAGGAGCTTGACAACTCTTCTTTATGCGGTACACGTGTGTAAGGGAGCTTCACATCTCCTCTTATGCATTGCATATTATGTGTTATGTGAATTAGGGCTTGTCATCCCTCTTTCATGTAATGTAGATATGTAGGGAAGCTAACTTAGCGTTTTCCTCTTCATGAATGTATATCACATATATCTCTTTATTGGTTGATTTGATTTCACCTCTTTGTTGACACAAAGAGGGAGAACATTGTTTTGTTTTTACTTTAACCCCTTTGTTGATGATTGACAAAAAGGGGAGAAGTATTTGAGAAGTATTTGGTATATATGCATGTTTTTCTTTCTTTATTCATAAAGGGGGAGAAGGATTTATTTTTATGCATATTGTTTTGTTTTGCAAATAGGAGAAAAAAAATTTGATGTGTTTCATGCTTGTTTATGCATGTTATCTCCTTGTATTTGCATACATGTTTATGTGCTTCATTGCCATATTTATTGTTTATTGAGATGCATGAGTTAAGGGGAAGCTTCTTTGAAGCTTTACTTTAATCCATGCATATATAACTTCATGAGTTTTGTCATCATCAAAAAGGGGGAGATTGTTGGCCCAAAGGCTCATCACTCTAGTTTTGATGATGATCAACTCATGTAGTTGTAGTACTAATGATCTTGTGTTTATTTAGTTTCAGATTTGTGATCAAGATCTTAGTAGGTGTGTAGCTTCAACAAAAGATTCAAAGTCAAGTTTTGGAGCTAGCACGGTTTGATTCAAGAGCTTGTGCATCAAGACCACATCAAGTACTTAAGAGGAGTCTAGCTCTATGGATCGTGTTTGGACCAAGTCAAGAAGATGTGAAGATTTCAAGTGAAGACCTTCATGATCAAGACTTGCGTCTAGGTTTGTTTTTTATAAGATTTTGTTTTTAGATAAAATGTAAAAGATAGAATAGTTGGTGGATTGCTCAAGTATACCATATACACACACACACTCTTGATTTAGATAAGTTTTCATAAAAGAATTTTTATTTTGGAAGAATACAAAAGAGTTTTCTTTTAGAAAAATACTGGTTTGATTTTTGGAATTCAAGTATATATGTTTTAACCAAAACCAAATTTAGAGCTTAATGTAAAAAACATAGATATTTCACCATGTATGTGTAATGAATCATTTCCATACACTCTATGCTTTAAAAGAGTTTAAAATATCTTGTTTTTGTATTTGGAGAAGTTTTGGAAAAACCAATTTTGAAAAAATACAGTTTTCGTTTTTAGCTAAAATTTTTAAGTTACAAAATTGTTCAAATTGTTTGTAACATGTCTTGATTTGGTTCAAGCATGTTTGATTATCAAAGAATAATGTTAAAAATATTTTTGTAGATTTTTCGTGAATTTTCGGGATTTTATTTAAGCCAAAAAGCCAACATTTTAAATCCCTAAATTTGGCCTGCCAGGCTCTGGCGGTCGACCGACCGGTCCACCGGACCAAGAGCCGGTCGACCGGAGCGGTCGACCGATGTGCACAGATGTGCACAGGATGAGCCGGTCAACCGCACGGTCGACCGCCAGAGAGCAGTTGCTCTCTGGAAAGTGCTCCGGTCGACCGGGTGGTCGACCGGCAGAGAGCTGAGCTCTCTGTATCCTGGCCACGGTCGACCGGCCAGTCGACCGCTGGCTCAACGGTCAGAATTCTAACCGTTGGCCAGTCGACCGGGCGGTCGACCGACAGGCCAACCTGGCTTCAACGGCTAGTTTTTTCTAACTCTATAAGTTGGGACTTTTGGGGGCTGTTTTCTCGAAGATTTTTAAGTGGGTTTTGAGCTAGTTTTTCCAACTCCATTAAGAAGTTTTCTCCACTTATTTGAGAGCAAATATTTCCAATCAAAAGGGAGTTTATCAAGAGTGTTTTAGAAGTGATTTTCTTGAGTTTTCCTCTACCATTTCAATTCTTGTTTTCTCACACAACACTTGAGCCATCCATTGCTATATCTACCTATAGGATTTGTTGTGAGAGGATTTTAGGTGATCAAAGTGTTGTGATCACCAAAGTTTCATCTTTGTACTTTGAGGAGGCGGACTTGCGGGTTCGCGGTGTTTCGAGTTCGTGTGTGAACTCAGTGTTTGAGGTGCGGCCTCGGCGAGCTTGTGGGCTTGCGGTGTGTACGGGACTGAAAGATCACCTAGAGGGGGGGGGTGAATAGGTGATTATGCTAATCTTGTCAATTCAATGCGGAATTAAGAACTAATTTGTAATTTCAACAAGAGATGCACACAACCAAGCCAAGCATATAAGTATGTATGAGCAATATGAATAGATGCAAGGCACAAAGTAAAGAGAGAGAGAGTAAGAGTCAATGAACAAGCGCAAACACCAAGATATGTTTCGAGGTTCGAGCACCCAGCTCTACATCCCCGCCTTCACCCAGAAGGATTTTAAGTCCACTAGCTTGTCCACAAAGGACTCCCACAAAGGGAACCTCCACCGAGGATTTGGGGCAATCACAATACAAGGAGTACCCAACTCCTCTCCTTACAAACACAACCTCCTCCTTGAGGCACAACTCCAAGCCAACAAACAATCACCTCACAACCCGAGGGATTAGCACAAAGCCAAGCAAGGATCACCTCACAACTTGAGGGATACAAACCACTTGCACAAACAACCTCCTCAACCCAAGAGGGAAAAGCACAAAGCAAAGTATAGAGGGTTTACAACTTGGTGGTTCAACAACAATCACAAACAAACTCTTTTCCCACACACAAAGATCCTATAGAAAAGATAGTAGATTTTTTCTCAAGTGTGGAGAAAACCAAGGGATTTGAAACTAGCAACTCAAAAAAAATCTTTGGGAAAAAATAGAAATGAAGAAAGTGAAGTTCAAACAAAAACTTTTCCCAAAATCCCTTTTCTTTGATTTTTCAAACCCTAATAAAAACACCAAAAAGATTGTTCAATTTGAATCCAAAAACCTCTTTTAATTGCTGTGAAAACACCAGAGAGTAAGGAAAAATTTGCACAAAAAAATCTTAGAGAAAAACTCTTGCAAATGGGGTATTTATAGACAAATCTGGAAACTAGCCGTTGGCAGCAGATTTGACCAAAATACCACTGCCGGTCGACCGGTCCGGTCGACCGCCCAACGGTCAATTTTTGCCCGTTGGCAGCTACCGGTCGACCGGCCCGGTCGACCGAAACAAACAGAGAGCTCTGCTCTCAGTCCGGTCGACCGTCCCGGTCGACCGTCCCGGTCGACCGTCCCAAAGCTGCCAAACGTGCACAGATTTGTGCACGTCGGTCGACCGGCCCGGTCGACCGACCTCAGCTCTAGTCGACTAGTCAGGTTACTAGTCGACTTGGTTGAAGCCTGGAACAGAAAATTAGGTTAGAAACATATTTAAAAATTCTTTTATCATTTCTAAAAATTACCAAAAATAGTTTTATCATTTTGCATTGATATATAAATACGTGGTAAAAAGTTTAGCTCAAATATCAATCAATACGAACTATTTTTGTGTCTAATCATTTTTACCAATAACTGTATTTTCTAAAACTTGGATTTTGAATAGAAAATACGTTTTGTCCAAAACTCTTCCAAATACAAAAACATGATATTTAAACACTTTGAAGCATGATGCATATGAATAGAAATCCAATATACATGAAACAAATATATATCATAGTTTTTGTCATTAATTCCAAAATATGTTTTGTCAAAAATACCAAAACATATAACACATGAATAAGGGAGTCAAAACTAAGTTTGTCTAGGAAATTAAAGCATGCATGTATATAGAACAATTCATATACACATTAAACCATGTAAACTTGTTTTGATCTATCCATTCATGAAAACCAAGATCGGTTAAACCTAAAACCGAAAAACCAAAAACCAATATTCAAAGCATGAAACGTGTGTGTTGTGAACTTGAGCATTATCAAACTATTCTAATATTTACAATTTGGATCTAAACACAAAACTAAACTATGGTACCGAAGTCTTCTTGTAGAGCGTAATCTCCAAGCCGACTCGATCCAAAACTCCTTGATCCATCGAGCAAGTGCTATATGTGATCTTTGACGCTCGGGCTCTTGAATCAACATGTGAAAGATGTGTGGAGGCTTTCACCAACTAATAACTTGATTAATGATCTGAAACTAAATAACACAAGATTATTAGTACACATAACTTCATGAGTTAATCATCATCAAAACTAGAGTGGAAGGCCTTTGGGCCAACAGGGACTAGAGAGTTCAAGAGTTCTAGTGGGAACTCCTTTTAGGTGTTGTGACACCGAGTGATCCGGTGGGATCGGTTTATAGTGAAAATCCTTCAAGTGTGAAGGCAGGGACGTAGAGCAAGTGTGCTCGAACCTCGAAACAAATCTCCTGTGTTTGTGATTGCTCACTCTCTATCTCTTACTCTTGTTTATATCTTGCATGCTTTTATTGCTTTCATCTTATATGCATGATATATATATTGTGAGCTCAATTGTTATATGCTTGGGATTGTTTGCTAACACTTGTATTCAACCAAGAGAGCCAACGCGGCACCTCAACTCTTATTTAGAGGAATCTTGAGGAGTTAGTCCAGAGCCCTTCACGGGGAATTCGGCTACACTCTTGTGTTATACTTGGTGTTTAGTGTAATAAGTTTTAATTTGCATTAAATAGTTTTTAATTTCGCATTTAGTGACCATAAGATTAGCCATCACCTATTCACCCCCCCTCTAGGTGATTTACAAAAACTAGAGAGCTTCCTCTCTGGGTCGGTCGACTGGTTGGTTGACCGGGGCCATTTTCAGATCGCAGAACGATTGACCGCTTGGTCGACCGCTAAAGCCTATGCACTTCTGTGCACGTCGGTCGACCGATCCAGGCTTCAGTCGACTGGTCGGTTGATTGTTAGCAGCCTACAACCAGGGTTATAGGTTGAAATATTTGGTCTTTTAAATACTATAAAATCTCATAAAATCACATAAAATTCAAAAAAATAAGTGCTTATAAATATTTAAAGTACAAATATGTGCGACTAAAAATCAACACAATTACAAAATATTTGAACTATTTTTGAGGTTTGAAAATTAAGCTTGCAATCAAAAACAGTATTTTCCAAAACTTAGATTTTGAAATGAAAATTCATTTTCTCTAAAACTTATATAAATACAAAAACATAATATTGAAATACTTTTGAAGCATATTGTGTATGGATAGAATCCAATACACATATAAATGATATATCTATATTTTTTACATTAAATTCAAAACTAAGTTTTGCTAAAAAGCAAAACTGAAACCATGAATTAGAATCATCAAAATAAGTTTTTAGACAATATGAAACATAAACGTAAATGGATGAAATCCAACATAATATAAATCATGTAAAACTTATTTTGATTCTATCTATTCATGAAAACGATAAATGTAAACTTGAAAAATCTAAAACCGGTTAAACCGAAACCAAAACTATTGAATTTGTATGTGTGTATACTTGAACATATCAAAACTAGTCTATCCTTACACAAGATCTAAAACAATAAACTAAATAAACTGAGGTCTTCTTGTCAATCTTCATCTTCAAGATGATTCGATTCAAACTCGATCCAAAGAGCTTGTCTCCATCCGAGTGCTAGATGTGATCTTGACGCGCGAGCTCTTGAATCTACATGTGTTAGCTTCCAAACTGGTTTTGAATTCTTTGTTGAAGCTAAACACCTACTAAGATCATGATCAATAGCTGAAACTATATAAACACAAGATCATTAGAAAACTAACCTTCATAAGTTAATCATCATCAAAACTAAGGTGAAGGGCCTCTGGGCCAACAAATAGTACCGAAAAGGTTCCATCGCATCTCTTCTTAAGGATCGACCCGTGTAGACCTTACTACCACAGATATATTGCGAAAGATAGAGACAGCCGTCATTCAGATATCCTTCTAACTCTTAACTTTATCTCTGCTTTTTGACAATCAGATTTTGGCGTCGTTGTCAGGGAGGGAATGATATTTCATTTATTTACTAATTGGTTAATTTTTCTTCTCTATTTTTATGGACAGGGGCAAATCACATGAAAATTGAATATTGCAGAACATCAATAAAGGCTTGGTGACTCTGCCCTAGAAGGCAGAGCACCTAATTCCACCACAAAGCCGCGTAAATGCGACAAAAGCCGCGTTTCTGCGGTGAAGTAGAGGAGTTGGTCACCCTATTTCTTTGCAGAGTGATTGAATTACTGTTCTATAGTTTTTGAAGTTATTATTTTTTTCCTATTAGCTATTGTACATACTAATTATAATCCAACAATAATCAGTGCTTCTAATTATTTGAAACATGATTAGCCATTGCATCCTAGGGCATTTGTTTAAGCCTGTTTTATTTCAATTACTATTGAAGAGTGCTGGAGATAAGGTGAGTTTGCATTGCATCTAGATTAGGAAACACTTTTAGGTCACTTAAAATTGCTTTGAGTATTAATTATCTATTTACATGCATACTTGCACCAAAATAATTTAAGGACAAATGCCATAAAAAAGATAAGGTGGGAAGTCATTACCCTCTCTTGGCCCACAAACCATCTCCTCACTCACAACCTAAACCTAAATTTAAAATTTGAATAGACGTTGGCCCTAAGATAACTCGGACTCACTAGGAGATTGACCTAAGGAGAAAATTGTTAGAATTTGACTCTTGTGAAATCAATGACTAGGTAGGGGATTGAGAGGCGAACCCTCGAATAACAGTGGTTTGGTATAATTACACCTGTTACTTCGGCATGGATATCTCCCACTGATCTTTTCACGTACCTGGCCGATTAACTCGTGGTCAGATTACTGCAATATGCCTCCAGTGGATAATTTACAGTTAGAAATCATCTAAGTCTTAGTCTACCTTAGAATAGGCTTGATTGATTTTTTCCTTTTTTTATTAGTAATATTGTTTTTATTAATTTATGTAAGTGTGGTCGAGAGACCGAATTACATCTAGGTTAAGAAGAAATGATTCACCATATATATATATATATATATATATATATATATATATATATATATATATATATATATATATATATATATATATATATTATATATATGGGGTTACTGTACCTCAGCCGCCAGCCGAGAGAGTTTCTCAGCCAGAGGGACATGGCAACATAATAGCCACGCATTTGTCAAAAATTTTGGCGGACAAAAACCAAAAAATCCCACTCGGATTAGCCATCAGTCAGTTCAATAATTGCTTTAACTAAAATACCCTCTCTTATAACTTTTTACTATATGTAATTTTTTAGTTTATTAATTCGAAAAGATTTAATGTTTTTGATTCCTAAACTTTCCAAACAACTGTGTTCAAAAATTTATTTTTTTAACAAAGAATTGATCGAGATGGCATCGAAGAAATCATCCGCGAAAAAGTAAAGGGGAAACCTAGAGAACCTAATTTTTTTTGGGTTCTATAGCCTTTCATATTTTGCTTTTTTCAATTGTGATTTAAAATTTTTTTGTTTTTAAAAAAATTCCTTATTTTAATTTAATTTCGATTCGAAAGTGACTCTTGCACTGATTTTTTAAATTCAATTTTGAATTTTTATTCCAAAGAAGAAAATAATATTAATTTTTTCGGCAAATTTTTAATTTTTCTTAACTTTTTCAAGAAACATTGTTTTTTTAAAAATTCTTTCAAAAATTTTTAATTTTAAAAGCTTGCGACCATGGTCACAATTAAGAGTAAAAAAGTCACCTTTTTTTGTTCTAAAGAAGTAAGAATCAAAATTAAAACTATTTATGCGATTTGAAACAATATTTTTTAATTTTATACCCTGAAACTCTGTTCAAAGTCATAGTTTAAGAGGGGAAAAAATATAGGAATTATCGATCTTATTAGAGAATTTTTAAATTTATAATTTTTTTTTAAAACTGCGACCAAGGTCACCAAGGTTATAGTATTTTTTATTCCATTTGGTCGATTTGGGTCACAGTTTTTTATATTAACTTAATATGTTACGGCGAGCTAGGTCGTAGTTTGTGAATAAAATATGTTTTTTAAAAAATTTATTAATGTTCATTTTGTTTTTAAGATTACATTTTTTAAACACTGTGACCGATGTCGCAGTGTTGTCGTCCCTTCCCTCTTTTTTTGTGGCCTGCCGAGCGATCTGTTATGCTAAGTTATCTTAATTGATACTACGACCCCGGTCACATTATGATGAAATAAGGGTTGTAGTGCTCTGAACCGTTGACCAAGATTCTCATTAATTAATTAATTGGGTTAATAAGAAAAATGCGAAATCTGTCGCAGTTATTTAACAACGCGACCTTGGTCGCAGTGTATCATAAATTATTATCTACTGTTGCGACTAAGGTCACAGTCATTTTTATTTTCCACACTCATTTAAAATTACTGTGATCGTGTTTATTTTTTTTAATTTTGTATTTATGTTGTTAATATTTTTGCATCTATAGGTAAGCAAGAACTAAAGGTTCGTCCTATGAGATCGAGCCTAAAACCTATGTGCGAATTCATCAGAAAATATAAAAAGCACATTCAGGCAGATTTTGTGAATGCAATGAAGGAGCTCCCGTTTGGTGCAATTTTCATAGCCTTTTACGACGAGGAGTTTGGTGCTGACAAAGGCATGAAATCAAATATAAGTGTACTGAAAATTGTATACTAGTATGATAGGGAGTCAAGGACCTTTCTAATTTGGGGCAAACAAATTGAGTTAACAGTAGATGATGTTGCCCTAACGTTTGGCCTACTTATCAATGAGGCAAATTTTATTATGAATTAAACATGTACACTGAAGAACAGGGGGTGATAAAACACTATTTCTCAAATATTAAGAAGATCACAAAAGTATCTATTGAAGAAGCTTTGGATGATCTTCTGGTGAAGAAAAGAAGGAGGACTGAATTAGAGGTAACAAAGAATGAACAACTTGAGCAGTATGCGACTTTAAATGAAATTATAAGAGAGATAAAGACTTGCAACTTAAAACTTCACAATACTAATCATCTTGTATATGTCGGCCACTCTATTCTTTTCTAGCAGTAAATACATGGTGTCGTAATATATAGTGGAGCAAATTGCCAATATTTAGCTGATGAAGACCATATGCTGGTCTAAAGCTGTCTGGCAATTTCTGATTGAGTCAATGGATATCTTTAGGCACACAATATTTGAGCTGCAAGGATGTCCCATGCAAATTACTGTATGTATGAATTATATAGTTGGTAAACATTATTGAAAATTACTTATATATTGGCACTGTTCATATAAACTAATATAGTAATACATGTTATAGTATTGACTATGTGAAAGGGCTGCTATTTTTGAGCCGAGGAATGGTTTGGAGGATAAAACCCAACGGGCAGTAAGATAAGAGCTCTAAAAAATTAGCAGAGCCTTGTTTGAAATTGATTATAATGATGTTGAAGAAGATAAGGTTAATTTTAATAGTTAGCAACCATAAACTTTTCACTAGTTTTTATATATTTATTTTAAAATTTTAAGTCAGTAGTCAAAGTCGCAGTTTCTCTGCTAAAATTTCAGTGGACTGCGACGAAAGTCGCAATCCCTTCTATTACGTTATAAGTGAACTGCGACCATGCTCGCAGTTCTTTTATTTCTTTAATTTTGACTGCATCTGAGATCATAGTATTTGAGACGGGACGAATTTAGTATGAAATTTGTACTGCGACCACTATACGCAATATTGATTTATTTGACTTATAGTTAAAAGTTAAGACTGTGATCATAGTTACAGTTTGCTTGATAGCTCTTCTAATACAAGTTTCATTTTGCTGCGATATAAGTAGCAGAACCAACAGATTAATTTTATATTGATGTTTGTTTAACATGATTTTCAGATTTTTAATCGAATGGCCAACATTTTAAGTGATGAAAAAATTTTAATTGGCCTTACTACTGAAGATTATGATGACGAAGAAGATGAAGGAGAGAAAGAAGAGATAAATATTGAAGCTAATATCCCAGCGAAAACAGAACCAGAACATGTTAAAATATTTGAGGAGATAACAAGGGAACAAGTACCAACTGTTGCAGGTTATTTGCCAGCACCACGGGATGAACAAGCTGAAAAACTAAAAATTTTGAGGATTAAAAATAAATACTTGAGGTCATATGTTATTGAGTTAGAAAGAAAAATTGAAAAAATGAAAGATGAAAAAGCTCACAAGGCTAAATTAAAGAAAAAGAGAAGAGAGAGAAGAGAAAAAGAAAATTAAAAAACCAGCAGCAAAAAATAAATGTGAAGGAGGAAGAAGAAGAAGAGCTGCTGAGAGCAGCCACTGCCACGAAGGAGGAGATCGAGAAGAGGAAAAAGGAGAAAGAGAAGCAGTAGAAGGAGAATAGAAGAAAGGAAGAGGAGGAGAAGATGAGGCAACTGCAAGAGGAGGAGGAGAAGAAGAGGAAACTTCAAGAAGAGGAGAAGAGGAGGAAGGAGAAGGAGGAGAAGAGGATGGAAGAAGAGAAGAGAAGGAGGAAGGAGGAGAGGAGAAGGAGGAGAGGAGAAAGAAAGAAGTAGTGGAGAAGAGGAAAAATGAGGAGGAGGAGAAGCAAAAGCAAAAGAGGATTAGGGAGCAGATGGAGAAGCAGGCGAAAGAGAAGAAAAAAGGAAGAAGATGATATAAATCGATCTAAATTCGAAATTAGTATTGCTGGGGAACATTTCCTAACTTTTACTTTAAATTTAACTCAACAGATCCTTGATATCCAAAAAGACAAAACTTCTGAGGGAAAAAAATTAAGAACATACTCCAGTTCACAAGGAAGCGTTAAAGGAAAAGTTGTGAATTACTCTAAAAGATCGAGAAAAAGGGGAGTCAAAGAATGCAAGCGTACTGAAAGAGATCACGATGACTCTGATTTCATTTATCCAAAACAAAAGAAGAAAACTATTGAAGAGACTCTTCCATAGCCTACGGCTCAGATTTCTGCCCTTTATTTCGGCAAGGCAAAGAAGGCCGACAGTCAGCTGAAAACTAGGGAATTGAATGAATGCACTGCCTACACAATTCTGCGGCCACAACAACAATCCCTCATCAAAAATTTTTTGGACAAAGCTACCTCTGAGTAATTTTTTTCATTTTATTGAAATTTACATCAAATATAAGATATTTATATTATCACAATTTCATTATTAACTCTTTTTTATTTTTTTAGCAATGCTATTGCATATCAGGATCCTGATAACAGAATAATAGTTATCAAAAATAACATAGAGGATCTGATGTTCAGTAGAGATTTAGATGCTAATATCATTCATTTCTACATGAAGCATCTAGAGAAAAAGGTGGATTAAAAGTAAATTCTTTCGAAGCGAAGCATGTGTAAACATTTATTTTATCTTTTATATTTAATTAAAACACCATTTATTTACTTAATATAATAATTTATAATTTTAATGGTTAAAAATCTACTAGTCGCATTTACTACTGATAAGGCCTAATGAGTTGACTGCAACCTGGGTCACAGTTGCTAATTAATCCTAAAAATTGAAGCTGACTAATGATGAATGCGACCTTGGTCGCAGCGAACACATTCAGTAATAATAACAACACAACGACCTTGGTCGCAGTCAATTTTCTTGACTGAATAAAACAAATTGCGATCAGGGCAATAATAAAAATATACTTCGTTAAAGATTTACTACTGCGACCCAGGTAGTAGTCAACATTAGTAAGCATCATTTTCTGGTTTAATAGGCGATTGCGAACACGTTCGTGGCTCAAATAATATTGTGAGAAAAGAGGAGTGCGACTTGGTCTCAGTTTGATTTTCATATAATGTTTGATATTTCTTTTGTATTTTATTACTCAATCTTTAAATATTTGAACTGTTTTGGTTTTGACAGCATGGTGTTGTATCTTAAATTAGAGATCTGGAAGATTTTTTTTATTAAGAAGTTGTCGAGAAACTGGACAAGAGATGTTCATTACGTGTTCTTTCTGTTTAATTACAAACACAGTGCCAAGAAAACTGGATTTCACTGGACCTTGTTTGTATTGGATTCCATACACAAGAGTGAATATTTTACAACTATTTGGTTCCAGTGGATAAATCAAGTAATATATTAAGATTGTATCAAACAGATGCCAGAACAATGGTGAGTTAAATTTAATCTTGCAATTACTGAATATTTGCATATAATTGCATTAATATTGATTTTATTTTTCTATTGACAATGCAGAAAGAAAGATTGTGATAGATTTTTGCAATTGATTTCAATAAAAGGTTGAAAAAAAACCTATATAAATATGCAAGATGTTCCCAACAGGCAAACAGGTCTATATTTCTTGTGACATTTATATAAGATATTTTCTTGCTTATTTAGCGTAAAAATTTAATCTCATATAATCTTTTCCTGTACAATTTCAGTGTTGATTACGCTGTGTGTGTGTGTGTGTGTGTGTGTGTATATATATATATATATATATATATATATATATATATATATATACTTGTATCCTTTCAAAAGGATTTGATCCCGGATCCTTCCCACTCAAATTCAACCCTCCAACATTCGAATACAAGATCCACTCCGTTGAAGTTGATCTATACTATTTCAAGTATCTATAAACCAAAAATCAAGTGTTTTAAATACTTTTTGCCCATCCATCAAATAGGGGAAAAACGGACGGCCTAAATAGTGAGTTGGTTAGTTTAACGGTGTAGAACGTTTGAAATCTAATAAAAATTAGTTTATAGGGGTTTTTAAATGTTTAGATCATAATGAAATGGCCGGATCGAGAATTTGTATGTCTAAAGACATAGATCTAACCAACTCACTACTTTCGGCCGTCCATTTTGCGTCGCTTGATGGATGGGCAAAAAGTATTTAAAACACTTGATTTTTGGTTTATAGATACTTGAAATAGTATAGATCAACTTCAACGGAGTGGATCTTGTATTCGAATGTTGGAGGGTTGATTTTGAGTGGGAAGGATCCGGGATCAAATCCTTTTGAAAGGATACAAGTCTATCTCTCTCTCTCTCTCTATATATATATATATATATATATATATATATATATATATATATATATATATAGGAGTTACTGTACCTCAGCCGACAGCTAAGAGAATTTCTCAGCCGGCATGACGTGGCTTCATATTAGCCGCAGAGAAGTCAAAAATTCAGGCGGTAAAAGAGACCTGCAACCACTTTTCGTTGCCCAATGACTAAAATACCCTCAGTTTCACTTTTAAGCTGGCTACAACTGTTCCTCCACTAAAAAAATTACAGATATGAAGATTTTGAGTATTTTCAAACAAAAAAATTACATATCTTGTTTACTAAATTTTAGAAAATAAATTATTTTAAAAGAATGCAAACATGATCGCATTAATGTTCAAGTTTTGTTTTAAAGATGTTTTAATCATAATAAAAATCTATTACTGCGACTTGAAACAGTTTATTTTATTTTATTTTTTTATTTTCTGAAACTGCAATCGAAATCGCAGTTTCTGAAAAGAAAAATTTTGGATTTAAATTTTTTAATATCATTTTCACTTTTTAGATTTATTTTTATTTTACATTGCGACCTTTGATCGCAGTGTTGCAGCATTTTTTTTATTTTTTTGATTAAGGTCGCAGTATTTTTTCGACCTTGCTAAGCTAAATAGGATACTGCGACCATGGTCGTAGTCTTATTAAATACGAGTCGCAGTCAATTGAAGCAGTGACAATAATCTTTCAAGTTAATTAATTAAAATAATTAGAAGATTGCGAGTTCGATCGTAGTCTTATGTAACAGCAGTCTCTTTGAGAATGTTTTGTTTGATAACAATGTGACCTTGGTCATAATATTTTTTATTAAGTGATCTAAATAGAATACTGCGACCATGGTCGCATTCTTATAAAACAAGAGACAGTCAATTGAAGCAGTGAACAAGGTCTCGAAAGTTAAGTAATTAAGATAGTTAGAAGACTGCGACCGAAGACTGCGACATTGGTCGCAGTCTTATGTAATAGCAGTCTTTTTGAAAAGTTTTGCTTGATAACACAGTGACCTTGGTCGCAGTATTTTATAACTTGTTTTTCATTTTTGTGACCAACGTCGTAGTCATTTTATTAATAAATTTTAATTGGACTGCGACTCTAGTCGCTATCTTGTAAAACAAATGATTTGAAGATGAAATTTTATACTGCGATTATGATCACAGAATTCAATTTTATCTGACAATTTATTATTATGAATGCGACCAAAGTCGCAGTCCTGATGAAAAGGACAGCTTTTAAAATAATTTTTTTCCTGCGACTTTAGTAGCATCTCTGATAGATTGGTTATACATTTATGTGTATTTTATTTTGTCTTTCAGATTTCAAATCGAATAGCCAATATTTCCGATGATGAAAAATTTCAGATAGGCTTTCCTTTGGAAGAAGAAGAAGAAGAGAAGAATCACGATGAAAATATTGAAGCTGACATACCGAGGGAACATGAACCTATCAAAATAGCTGCTGGAGATTTAGGTCTGCAACTAAAAATTAATATTTGATCCCGCTCTCGCTTTTTAGAACGACATTCTCTACAAGTCACAAATCTAGATCTGATAGCGTGAGGAGACACAGAGAGATCGACATATAAAAGGGGAGAAAAAATAATAATAAAGAATATAAAACTAATATATCATTCCAAGAAAGACAAACGATAGGGACTTTTAGTAATATCAATTATTTTCAAAAGCGGGGCATCATTTTAGATTGTCGAATTATGTGGCTCATAATGTGCGACGTCACTGCAGGTTGAGAGGGACTCTCAGCTGTCGGCTAATATACATATTTCTGATATATATATATATATATATATATATATATATATATATATATATATATATATATATATATATATATATATATATATGCAAGTACATTGAAAGTATAGTATTTGGTACTCCATCAACAGTTGATGTTGTGACGGCGGCCGATGTACAGAGACTGAGAAGCGAGCTTGTATACATGTTACTCACAGACAAAGAGAAAAATTGGAATAAAGAAACAGAAACAATACGAAGGATGGTATTTGAAGATTGAAATTTGATAAAAAAAATTCATTTCAATGTTGTTAATTCATTCATATTAATTTTTTGTATTATAAATGTATCCTCTTTGTAAAGTAGGTCTGTTAGATATATTAATATAATATATCTACATTTTTATTCATGTGTTATAAAATCCATTGAGATTCCCTGATTTTCATTCTATACATGTAAGAGAGTCATCGACTTGGGTCGTAGTAATATTAAATACCAATAATGAGTTCCGAATCCGTATTGCGATCAAAGTCGCATTCATAACCAGGGAGGCTGTATCGACTTCTTATAATGCGACAATGGTCGCAGTACAAATAAATTATGAAAAATTGTATTTATTTATTAGCATTGCGATCACAGTCGCAGTAAATGAATTAAATTCTAGGTCACCCTACGATCATGATCGCAGTGCCCAATTGGAAACTGTAATGTTTTTATAAACATAACGATATATGTTTTAAATTTTGTTAAAATAATTAATTTAACAAAAAGTAAACAAGATCGTCACGGTCTTTTTCTACCGTAAGAAACTAAAATAATAATAGCCTTGTCGTCTTCACAGTAAAAAAAAATTGCATCTCAAAATATATTAATTTTTAATCAGTTTTTAAAAACTGAACAGTCACTGAAAAGTATACATTTTTTGAAAAAGACAGATAATAAATTTACGTCATGTTCATGTTGTTTGAGAGCATAAACCTTTTGAAATTTCTGAATGTATTATATATTAAGGGTGCTTTTAAAGAAAAACGAACAGACTAAATTACATTCCTGAAATTCATTTTTGTCAAATTCTGAAAAAAATTAAAAATTTCTTCTCCACCATATTCCCCTGAAAAAAAAACATTCATCTAATGATGATTAGGAATATAGTTTTGATACGTTCCCTTGCTACGGGTCGGAGGATGAGTTTGATACAGACAACCAGTTATGGGAGTTCATGGATGAAACGAAATACTGCTGTGAAGAAGAAAGCGAAGAGGAGAGTGACAGTAACGAAGAGTAAGAGGAGGAAAGCGATATGAAAGACGAAAAGTATCATAATATGGATGATGAAGATGATTATGATGGTGATGACAAGGACGACTAGATCAGTCCTTTCAAATATGTAGTTTTTTTAAGGCAATTTATGACCTTTTTTGGAATGTTAATTATGTTAATAAATATTTTTTTCTAATTTTAATTTTACTGGTCGCTGTTTTAATTCTTATGTTTGTAGGAATATGGAATTATGCTGGCAAAATTTTATGGGCTATGTCAAACTTTTTCACTATTTTTAAGACTGACTGTGATCAAGATAGCATGTATTGGCCCAATAACACGACAATGTGATCCAATCATAAAAATATGACAAATTATATCAAAATAGGATACACTGCGACTAATGTCGCAGTCACAAAAAGTAATATCAGCGACTGCAGTTGCTGATGTAAATGGCTAATTTAAGAATATAATCATAATTGCGATTAAGGTCGCAGTGTGCATTGTAGAGGTCTAAATTTTACAATATACAATTTAATTATAACCCTATTTCAACATATTAAACTAGTAACATAATTAAAAACCTTAATGTAATAATTCATACAGAATAAGAGAAGCAAACAATTCAAAAATATTGTGAAATATGAATTGCGATGCTGGTCGCAGTTCTGAAACTATTGTTATTCGTAAAACTGATGATTGCGACCAAAGTCATAGTCAAAAAAAATAATAAAGGTTCCATTAACTCAAGAAATATGCATATAGCGACCACAGTCTATGTTCAATTAATTATAGCATTTTATACGAATACGCCATCATTGTCAACATATTAAGTTGGTAACATAATTAAAAACCTTAATGTAATAATTCATATAGAACAAGAGAATCAAACAATCCAAAAATGTTGTGAAATATGAACTGTGACGTTGGTCACAGTTCTGAAACTACACGCATTTGGTAAAACTGATGATTGCGACCAAAGTCACCGTCAAAAAAAAAATAAACGTTCCATTAACTCAAAAAATTACAGCGACCACAATCTATGTTCAATTAACTATAACATTCTGTACGAATACGCCAACATTGTTACAGTAGATTTTAAAATAATATTTTCATTGTATTCAAATATTATTATAAAGTACAACATATTATATTGGAACAAGAGATGAGAAATACTTGAAAGCAACAATAGTACCTGTACTGCGACCCAGGTCGAAGTACAATAGAGTATCTTTTCCATTAACAATGCGACTATGGTCGCAGATGATGCCTGAAGATGTATAAATAAAATCTTTATTTGTTCCAGGTAGTTGCAACATGAAACTACTTCCTCTGCAAGTAAAAAGAAATGTAAATATTTGAAACATCAAATTTAAATTAAATTCTATAACAGGTTTAATTTCATACTAATAATGGACAACCAGTCCTGTTATGGCCCAGCTGTTGACAGTTTTCACACTTTTGATGCTTGACTTCATTCTATAATAGAGAACCTTTAAAACCAAACTTTAGCCTGAATGCACCTTTAGGCCTCCCCTTGGTTGGTACAGGACCAGTTGGATCGTGTATAGTCAATTCTTCACCATCTCATAAAATCACAACTGATCCATTGGAATCAATATTTGTTTCAGACTGTGATGATTGATCATTTATTGTCCTAGATTACATTCATTACTGGTTTCTGCAGCAAATCTTTCCAACGCAGCATCCAACTTTGAAAGATGGATATCCGAATCGGACACCATTTTAAGAATTGCATTAAATTTGGATCCAGTGTCCACAATCTAGCAGTCCCTCGCGTGTTTTTAAAATCACCTAGAGGGGGGTGAATAGGTGACTAGCTAATCTAATCGTGAATTAATGCGAAATTAAAACTATTTATGCAAACTAAAAATCTTAAGTTAAACACACCAAGTATAACGCAAGAGTGTAGCCGGATTCCCCGTGAAGGGCTTTGGACTATCTCCTCAAGATTCCTCTAGATAAGAGTTGAGGTGCCGCTATGACTCTCTGGTTGAATACAAGTGTGAGCAAATAAACCCAAGTATATAACAACATGAGCACAAGTATTTATCAAGCAAGTAAAGATATAAGAAATGTAAGCAAGTAAGATATAAACACAAGTGACAGATAGAGAGAGAGCAATCGCAAACACAGGAGATTTGTTTCGAGATTCGAGCACCCTTGCTTACGTCCCCATCTTCAACACTATGAAGGATTTTCACTAGAATCGATCCCACCGGATCACTCGGTGCCGCAACACCTACAAGCGAGTTCACAATAGAACTCCTTTGGACTCTCTAGTCCCTCTCTTGTTCCCGCAGAACAAACACACGCAAGCACGTAAGCTTGCCGAGGCCGCACCTCTACACCGAGCTCACACTAGAACTCGAAACAACGCGAACCCGCAAGTCCGCCTCCTCAAATATAAGAATGAACTCTTGGTGATCTAAACACTTTGATCACCTAAAATAACTCTCACAACAACTCTCCTATAGGATTGATTTAGCAATGGAAAGCTCAAGTGTATGTGAGAAAACTTGGATTGATTTGGCAATGAAAAACTCAAGAAATCACTTTTGAAAACTCTTGATAAACTCTCTTTTTGATTTGAAAATATTGGCTGTAAAACATGTGGATAAAACCACTGATATATGTAGGAAAAACTAGCCCAAAAACTCTCTTGAAATCTTGTTAAAAACAGTCCAAGGGAACTCTAATATATAGGCTAACAAAAACTAGCTGTTGGGGTCCAAATCAGCAGTCTGGACTGCTGGCAGTCGACCGCCCGGTCGACCGGCCAACGGTCAGATTTCTAACCGTTGAGCCAGCGGTCGACCGGCCGGTCGATCGTTACCTGGCAAATGACCCAGCGGTCGACCGCCCGGTCGACCGGGCCATTTCCAAAGAGCAGAGGCTCTCTGGCGGTCGACCGGCCCAAGCTGTTCACGCTTGTGCACATCGGTCGACTGAAGCGGTCGACCGACTTCTGTACCGGTCAACCGTCCGGTCGACCGACAGAAGGCCAATCCAGCAATATTGGGATTTAAAAACTTGCATTTTTACCTTCAATAAAATCCCATAAATTCTCTAAAAATCTACAAAATAAGTTTAGTATATACTTTGATATACAAACATGTTTGAGTACAAATCAAAACATGTTACAAACTTTTTGAACTGTTTTTGTAATATGGAAGTTTTCTCTTAAACAAAAATCTGTATTTTTCCAAAATGATTTTTCCAAACTGAAAACCGATTTTTTCAAAACTCTTCCAAATATAAAAATAAGATATTTTAAACACTTTTGAAGCTTAGTATGTATGGATATGATCCACTACACATATATGATGAAATATCTATGTTTTTGACATTAAGCTCTAAAATAAGTTTTTGATAAAACACATATATTTTGAATCTTAAAAACCAAACCGTATTTTTCTAAAATGAAAATTCTTTTATGAAAACATATCTAAATCTTTTGTGTGAATGTATATGATACTTGAGCAATCCACCAACTAATCTATCCTTTACATTTTATCTAAAAATAAAATCTTACCAAAACAAACCTAGACACAAGTCTTCTCTTGAAGGTCTTCACTTGAGAAACTTCTTCTCCTTCTTGACTTGGTCCAAATATCCAATGAGCTAGACTCCTCTCGAGTACTTGATGTGGTCTTGATGCACAAGCTCTTGAATCAACACGTGCTACCTTCAAAACTTGACTTTAAATCCTTTGTTAAAGCTAAACACCTACTAAGATCTTGATCACATATCTAAGACTAATTAAACACAAGATCATTAGTACTATAACTACATGAGTTAATCATCAAAACTAGAGTGATGGGCCTTTGGGCCAACAGTTTTGATTGTGAAAAGATCTAATGCCATTTTCATCTGCCATATTCTTATAATGGGTATCCAACCTTCATCTCTGTAGTATATAGGATTCTGGTATATGTGTAACGTGATGATTGCGCCACAAAATGCACAGAATATGTCTATAAAGAATACCCTCTGTTTTGAATAATACGTAACTATAAGACACGTTAAGTTCACCGGAATTCTTATAGCTGACCTTTTCCCAAGTGTCTTAAAATTTTGAAAATTCACTAACCAAATATTTTACTTCAGGTCCATCATGTTTCAACTCTTCCAAAAAGAGTGTCATTACAACTGTCCATTGCTTTTGGAACAACTGGAAAATCTCCGTGGTATATAACTTTGAAACTTGTATCTCATATGGATTTGATGTACAATTGGGCGCTGAATTCAAACTCTGAAAGTCTTATTGAGTTTCAGAACTACGACTGGCAGCGACAACTTTACCGTATTTGTGGACAAATTCAACTAGTTTTATGTTTGCATTCCAACATAGAAAATATTCTTTAGATAAGCATTAACCTAGTGTCCACGTAATCTGTACATCTTCAACAACCAACTGCCTTCTTCTTCTATATGATATTTTTCCGTCATCAATCCCATCGTTCCTCGCATGTGCTTATACCATGGGAGGTGTATCACAGATGAAAATCAAAGACAAAATCTTCTCCATACTTATTGTTTGACAATATGTTTCCTTACATGCCAAAAACAGTAGCGGTGCCAAATAGTTGGAAATACCATCTTGATGGCATCACCTATCTGGGCGTCCTGATTAGTAATAATCACTTTTGGTGCAACTCCGTGCATGCATTTGAGCTATTTATTAAATAGCCAAACAAATGTATCCCTCTGCTCGTCCGCAAGCAATGCACAATCAAATAAAATTGACTGCCGATGATGATTCACTCCAGTGAATGAGCAAATGACAGGTTCAAGTTATTAGTCCTGTATGTTGTGTCAAAAACAATCACATCACAAAAACTCAAATACGAGAAAATTACTCTTCCATCAGCTAAAAAAACACTTTTAAGTGTGCCAGCTTTATCAACTTCACTTACAAAGAAAAAAATAAATCAGACTCAGCTTTTTCTTAAAAATATTTGATGATCGAAATAAACTCATGACCAATATTATTTCTACGACGTCGAATAAAATCAATAACTTGTTGCGGGCTTACTTTTTCATAACCTTCTCCGTGGTTCATTACATTAACAACATGGGAAATATTTGAATGACGAATTCCTACATCAACCAAATTGGTCATAATGCTTCTGCTAATCTTTGAACGATGTGACTGATGAGAGTAAAGGTGATGGACTTTATTCGGGCTTAATAAATCATGTGAATGAGAATCAACAAACTTGGTGACAACCCAAAATCTTCGGTGTGTTAATTAACGAAGATGTACATGCATCTCTGCATGACACTCAACTCTAGTGTTGATTTGACGGTTGACTGTAAGCCCATCTTGTCTTTTGTCACACAACTTCTTCACACCCTCATTATTGTAACAAAATTTTCTGCAAATAACTTCATGAGGAGGCTTACGTGAATTATCTATTTCTTTTCTTCTCACGCCAAAATCTCTTTTCCTTGCATAAGCATTGTAAAAGTTGTATGCTTTATCGTCTATGAAAAATTATTGTCCTAAAAGAATAACTAAGCTTCTAGACATTTCTCTATGTAAATTCAGATCCTATAAAATAAACTGTTGAACTAAATAAAAAAGAAATACTTGAAAATCACACGTCTGAACTATAATAAATAAAACTGCGACTAAGGTCACAGTTGTAAAGATAACTGTGACTATTGAATAAATGACTGCTACCGTAGTCGCAGCTTTCAGGATGTTCAGTATTTTTTTACAAAAAAATGTGATATTTTATAATACTGTGACTTCTATCGAAGTCCATAATATATTAAAGGACTGTGCAAAAGGTTGCACATGCAAAGTAATTTTGGACTGCAGGTAACGTCGCAGTTATATAGATATTAAGACATAGTTTATTAAAAACAGCGACCATAATCGCATACTTTAGGATGTTTATAATAACTGAAAAAATTATTTTAATATATACTGCGATCTTAGTCGCAGTTCTTACAATTTAGTGTATATGAGAAAAAACGGGTAATTGAAAATAATAAGAACTAATTGAAATCACACGTCTGAAGTATAATAAATAAAACTGTGACTAAGGGTGCAGTTGTAAAGATAACTGTGACTATTGAAAAAATTGTTTTAATATATACTACAACCTTAGTCGCAATTCTTACAATTTAGTGTATATGAGAAAAATAGGTAGTTTTCGAATTAAATAACTGCGACTGAGATCACAGTTAACAAAATTGTACAATTGTTAACTGAAAAAGACGACTTTGGTAAAAGTGATTATTATTCTATAAAACGTAATCTAGGTCGCAATTCCATCTACGTTACCTAATATTTTTTTACATATAAGAAATTACGAGAAAAAATTAAAAAAAAGGATAAAATGAAACCTCTTGATCAACATCCAAAGATCTCAACCCTTCAAGATTTCAATATTCTGTGAGAAAGTTGAATATGATGATATATAGTTCATATTTAGATGAGAGAAAGAGATCGGGGACGACGATGACCTGAATTGGCAGGAGATGTGTTCTGGTCGGTGGTCGACATTAAAATAGAAAAGGAGATTTAGGTTTGCAAAGTAAAAAAAATCTGATTCGAATCCCGCTTTTTTAGAAAAATTTTCTGGTAGTAAAACTCAAACCTAGATCTGACATCGCGAGAAAAAAGAAATAGGAAAAAATAATAATAAACAATAGTGGGACAACTACCTTTTATCGCGGACATTTAGTAATTTAACTTGTTCCCATAGGCGGGCCGCAACTTATTAGTGTGGCTAAAAATGTGCCACGTCATCGCAGGCTAAGAGGGACTCTCAGCTGTCGGCTGATATACATATTTCTGTGTGTGTGTAGGGGCTTTTGTACCTCAGTCGCCAGCTGAGAGAGTTCTGCAGCTGTTAGTGACATGGTCCATCTATGCCACATATCGGTGGCAGAGTGTAGGAGCTAAAAAAAATCCAAAAATCTTGCCTAAAGAACTGTCAATCACGTTAACCAAAATACCACCATTTTTACTTTTAACCTAGCAAAAACTCATCCACAAAAAATTTTTACCGAAAATATTTATAATTACAAAAAAAATTCTATTGAATTTATCTGTAGTTATAAATTTCCTATAGTTATAAATTTCCTAATTCATCTACATCGAAATATACAAGGAAAAAGATCGGATTAAGATGATGAGCAAAAAAAACAGCAGCCGAAAAAGGTGAAAATTATGCGTGAAATCTAAAAAATTGGTTGTAATATATAATTTTTTTATTATTTATTTTTGCATTATTTTCAATTCATATAGGTTTAATAAAGAAACTGAAATGAATAGAAAAATGAAATTTGATGTGGGTAGCCATATAATTTTTTTGTAATACAAATGTACAATGTAAAAAATAATGAAATACAATGGTTAATGATTTATTTTGAAGATATTTTATAAATTTGATATTCCTGTAATTGCCACAATATTTGCAAATTGGTTGGATAATATTTCATGCAATTTTTAATGAACTGTGACTATGGTTAGTCTTGATACTAAGAAATGCTTTATTCTCAATGTTTATTATAACTGGGACCAAGGTCGCAGTACACATACATTGAGATATTATCAAAATATATTAGCAGCGCGATTATGGCCGCAGTCCTAGTATAACATAACTTTCAATCCTATATCACGAGTGTGATCCTAGTCGCGGACCTTAAAATCCTATCAGCCATAATATAGAAAATATATATCTTAGTCGCATTTTTTACTAAACAGTAGTAAATTTCAAATGGATAATGAACAATACATGCATAGAAATTATAGACGAAATAGCTATCGTTAAGCACTGCGACCATAGTCGCAGTCCATATTCGCATGCCATATGTAATAGAATTTTGATCGTTTATAAAATGCAATGAAGGTCGCAGTCCTAACAACAATCGGACCTAACAATGTAGAATAGCTCTACGACTGTTCGACTAGTTCCCGTATATCACAAGTTATAAAATACTATATTAATTACTCTGACCTAAATGCAGTAATTAATATCCTATCTACCATCATACAACAACAGTCTAAAAAAGAGGTGCACTAAAATTAATCTCAATAAAGGAAAGATGTGCACCATATAAATATATGGAAAAAATATTCTATAAAAAGCTAATTTGTATTTCACATCATAAAACTTTTGAAAAAAGGGTACTCTTTGGATTCTCCCGCCATAACTACTTCAATTGAATATTTAATTTTTTATCTCTTCTTCGAATACTTAACCGTACCTCCATTACTTATTATTACTATTTACGTCATTTCATAGTATTGGCCTTTTTGTAGTGCCTGAAAGTAATATATTTTAAAGATCTCTTATCTAAAAAAAATATCTGTGCTCCTCTTCTTCAATTTGATTTCTACATTTCCTGAAATAATTATTCTTGAATCATTTCTTTCCCATCTTTTTTCTCTGAACACTCAAATTTCAACTTCAATCATTCTCCCACTGGTCCTCTTTCTTCTGGGGATACTAGTGAATCTGATGGCAGTTTGCACTTCTCTCCTTTTGACTATCTCACTATATCAAATAATGTTGCTTCTGATACTCCTCTTCAAGAGGATAATTAAGTTTTCATGGGGCCTAGTGAGGAACTTATTCCTCTGCCACTTTACAAAGATATGCTTGATGTTAGCATGTCCTCTGATATTGAAAGCGCGCTTTCTTTGAGCACATCCTCTGAAGGTCTTTTCAACACGGATAGGAAGAAGAGCTTGATATAGATGATCCGTCCTGAGAGTTTATTAACGAACCAAAGTATCCTCAAAAGGAGGAAGAAAGCGAAGAGGACAGCGAGCTAGTTGACGAGGGAGAAGATGAGGAAAGAAATAATGAAGAGGAAGACGAGGGAATGAAGACGACGAATCTGCTTATGATAATGATGAGGGCGAGGACTAAGATTTTTTGGTTTTCTAATATTCACTTTATTTTTGTTTTCTTTTAAGAGCTTTTAATGCTCTTTTTTTGTAAGGTCTCTTTCTGACCATATTATGTTATAAATAAAAATTACTTCTATCTGAAAAATAATTTTCCATATTTTCTAAATACATGTAAAGTATATTTATTTCATGCATCGCAGTGATCACAGGACATTGAGTGGTTTTATAAATACTGCTATCATGATCGCCGACCTAATATATTACCCACAAATATTATTATCATACGATAAGAAATATAATCATTTACTACAGAAAATGTAAAATTTTATTAAGAAGTTAACTATGGTCGCACTATGTGATTATAAAATGAAAAGTTATTAGTTTTGTATCTCAACTGTGACCATGGCCGCAATACTCAGATAATAATTACTCTCAAGTAAAAATTGCGATTATAGTCGCAGTCTATAATTAACTATTTTAATACATGAAACCGCGACCATAGTTACAGTCATGACAAAACAGTTTGATCGCGGTACATTCAATCAAGTTAAAAACTTCGACCATAGTCACAGTCCAAAGTTAACTATATAGACAGATGATACTGCGATCATGATCACAATCCTTTCAAATTAGTATATTTCATTGTATATTATAAATTAAAAAACTGCGACTACGGTCACGGTGTGTAAAATAAATATAATATTCTTCTCATGAAAAAGAGACAACAGTCACAGTGAAGAACATATATATAAAATCAAAAGTAAACTGCAACATAGTTGCAGTCCTTATTCAACGTTTTACTTTTAACCTAGCAAAAACTCATCCACAACAGGCTATCGTTAAGCATTACATAGTCACAGTCCTTATTCGCATACCACATGTAACATAATTTAATCGTTTATATGTGACATGTGAATAAGTAAACTGTGACTATGGTCGCAGTCAATAAAATTCTTGCAGATCATACCATAAATTTCTTCAAAAAGAATTTATTTGTATATCAATTAAGCACAAAAAAATAACATTTTTATGAGTTTCACATGATACAATCCTAATATAATTGTAGATTGCAACTAAGGTCGCTTTTAAAATAATTGAGAAATTATTTTATTGACCACTACGAGCTTAATTGCATTCCTGAAAATCATAATATCTGCGTATAAAAAAATTAATAAAGAAGTATTGAAAATTATTTCGTTTGTTGATGAAGTTGTACTTGAAGAGACCTGATTCATATTCAGTTGGAGAGAAAAGTTGTTGGGGCCGGCATCGAGATGGGGTTGCTGATACCAAAAACCTTGTCACGCCCCGCTTCCCAAAATACGTAGAAACGGAGTCGCGACAAGAGTCGGCGACGTATATACGCAAGGAAAATACCCCACGTATACACGCTAAGCCTAAAGTAACCCGAACAAGCTGTAAATCAAAACTTTAAAAATCAGCGATCACTGCAATAATACATATAAAGTCTAACATAATGATAGCAGATGAATAATGGAAAGAAAATGGCAACTGAATGCGATAAAGGTAGAATCAGGAAATAACAGGAAGATAAGAGATGAGAATACCAGAATCGAATAGAGAGAAG